>JASANE010029084.1:0-75636 GCA_030248225.1 Trileptium ribeirensis | reverse complement strand
GGCTTGCTGGCCCCATGGTGTAATGGTTAGCACTTTGGACTTTGAATCCAGCGATCCGAGTTCAAGTCTCGGTGGGACCTCCATGTAATGTTGTGCAATCGTTGTTGTACTAATAGCTCACAAAAAGGTACAAATAGAACGAAGCCAATGGTTCACACCAATTACTTTATTAACAATAACCATTAACTAAAACCCAATCTAAAATAAACAAAATATAAAATATAACAAAACATATTTTAGTGAACAACTAACAACACCTATTACACTACAAACCTGAAGCACAACTTGAAACAGAGATAGCCCAAGGCATTCTCTGTAATCGTTTAACTGTCTAACACGCTGTGGACTTCTCCGATCATACTGCGAAATATGTTCAAAGCATTCATAACGTTTTGGTAGGAGTGTTGGTTCCGAAATAGCTTTAGTTGTATCTTTAACTGAAGATTCATTTCTGCGTAGCATAATAGAGCGTTGCCAGCATCTCTAGACAAAATATCTAGAAATCCCAGCCGATCCCAGCCCAGTTAATAAGAGAATTGAATCGCTTTAAAAAGGGGAACGAAGAGAATGCTAGCTTCGCTCGCGATGGAACGAGAATTTTCAATTTTGGCTCTGGAGGGGGATCGAGGAAGTCCTGTCTGTGTTTGTGCTCTGTCGCACCTGGATCTCGATAACGGTTGGGCGGATTTTGATGCAACATAGCTCATTCGATCCACAATCGTCGATTTATCTGTAGTGACGAAGTCCGATTTTTGAATTTTTTCCCGTGGGAAAAGTTATATGGCAAAATGACGTCATTTTGGCCCATTTTTCGGGCACCCCCTCCAGTTTTTGCAACTTTTCTCAATAAGTAAACGAGTTATCCACAAACTAATAGGCCTATTCCATGTCCATTTACCAGGGCTTTCCAATGATATATAACAAGTTTTTCAACTACTTCCCAATCTGGAGTCTATAAGCTTATAGTTGGGACCAAATTTCATATTTGGTGAAAAGTCGTGGGAAATGCACCTAAATGTGTGTTTTTTGTTCCTTTTAGTGTCTTATATGTATGGGTTTTTTGGGCCAACAAGCTCATTGCGAGTGTCAAAAATATTGTGTGGCAAACATTTTTCACACTTCTGCTTCATACTTGGTATGAAAAATGAGATTTTTCTCCATTGCCGGTTTGAGTTCTTTTCACTGTCAATTTAGGGTTTTATTGAATTATTAAATTGTTAGTTCATTGTTTTTGTTATCGTTGTATGAAGTTTTGTCTACTACATAACTGCATACGTTGGCTATCAAAAGAGGCGGGCGTAACTATGACTCATCACTCACGATTTATATAATGCTGCACCTGGGTACTGTGTGTAGGGTTTGTTTGTGTGTGCTTTCTACATCAGACTTGGGGGGGATTGTTCTCACCACTCGAATTCTGGCTCGCAAGCGAGCTTAACTAGTGTCTTTGAATTCTTTCAAGAGGGTGGGTGCTATGCTCGACTTGTACTGAGGTGACTATACGCGTAACGCGTACTCAAGTATCGGCCTCACCGGCGACTTGGACAACGGTACAATAACATCAACCGTTTGGGAGATGATTGCTGGTTGTAGCATCTGAATCACTTGGTTAGCATGACGCTCCAGCATGTACAGATGAGCATCGGATTTAAGATTGTCGCTGACAATGACACAAGGTCTTTGATCTGCACTTGGCCCATAACGTGGTTACCCAGTCTGTACTAAAACGACACCATCCCTCTAATCCGCAATTGCTGGCTCATGCTTGGCGTGAGCGAGAGCTGATTTTTTACCACGCAGGCGCTGCATTAATGTCACGCGGAGTCCAGCACTATCTGTTGCCGTTAGGACTCTGCAGTTCTCCGTGTTATAGTGTACTAAGGCGGTGGTACGGCGACAAGCCTGTCCTTTATCCGACAGTCGTTTAGGTAGACATCTTTGTCTGTAGAACTCTATTGAATGCAAGGCGTGTTCTTTGGTACAAGTATCCGAATCTTCGAAGATTGTTCCAAAGACATCAGCGCATCGTTATTGTAGCCTCAACTTGACTCATTCACCTGCTTGTACACGGGCGCAATGATCAGAGAAACGAAGGTCATTCGTCATCAACACACCAAGATCTGTTTGCTGATTAGAGATATTCAGAAGATCACCGGATACAGAATACACATCACATGGATTACCAGGACCACAGTGCATGACACAGCACTTGCTAGTGTTCAATAAGACGCCCCACTCATAGCAGTACGACGATAAGCCATCAAGGTCCTCCTGTAAAGAGTCAAAATCAAGGTCTGGATAGTATCGAAGAATCCGACTTGCCAGTCTAAGATCGTCTTCAAATTTAAAGACTGCACAGGACATATACTCATCAATGTCGTTGATAAATAGAAGAAACAAGAGTGGGCCCAGGCCTGAGCCTTGAGGTACTCCGCTTGTCACTTTGATCCAGGATGACATGGCGCCATTGACGCAAACTAGTTGTCGACGACCAAACAGATAGCTTTCGAACCACTTCAATAGGGTACCGACAATGCCATATTCCATTTTCTGAAGGAGTGCACGATGATTCACCTTGTCAAACGCTTTCTGCAGATCAACATAAACTACGTCGATCCAGTCATTTTGATCCAAGCACTTAGTAGCAAAATTTAAGTATTCTAGCAACTGGGAGGTGGTGGATCTATGGCGACGAAATCCGTGCTGAGCGTCATAGATCAAACGGTGTATGGACACATACTCGGTAATAGCATCACGAACAACGGATTCCAGGACTTTGCTAACTGAGGCTGTTAAGCTGATGGGTCGATAGTTTCCACAAGCGGATCTATCACCCGCACCCTTATAAATAGGAACAACTTTTGCATCAAGCCACTGTTTGGCAAAGCTGCCCGAGTCTAGAGACAATTGAAACAGTTTTGTTAAAGGAGTAGTAATAGCATCCCTGCAGTTGAATAAAAATCGATTGGGAATATCGTCAATGCCCGGGGCGGCTGACGGTTTGAGTTTGCTGAGTATTAATTTAACTGAATCTTCGAAAACTAGAACACTCTCTAGCCTTTCAACTGTGCGGTAAAGAGTTCGTGGAACCACAAGCTGCTGTTTGCTAAAAACTGACGAAAAGTATTCGTTGAAGATCTGGTAATCATCGAGCGGCGAGCTTGATTTGGATCCATCTAATCTGACCATTGGACCAACAACTGGACGAGATTTCGGTTTCCGAAGAGCATAATTAAACAGTCGTATCTGAATCAATATTTGACGCGAGCTTCCTTTCAAAGTTGCGAATCGCATTACAACAATATGAGTTGGCAACTTCTCGTTTATTCTCAAAATTTCGCCACGCGGCTAAGGTATTTGATCGCTTATATCGAAGGAACGCGTTCTGCTTACTAATAATTGCGGCCCAGCAAGCGTTATCGGCCCAAATGGGTTTGCGCAGAGACTTGGCTGATTTTATTGGAACAAATCGACGGATAGCTTCTTGAAAAATGCTATTAAACTGGGCCCAGACTGTAGAAACATCAGCTCCTGGAACAAAGCCGGAGTCAAAATGAGATTCACGAATAAACCTATTGATGGCTGGCCACGGGGCTCTGGCCCAGTCACGGAATGTTTTAGCGATAGGGCCGGGTGAACGGGCAGACAAATTGTTCGCCATGCGGAACTTGACACAGCTATGATCAGAAGATTGTAATGGTGCAAGAATTTCAACAGAGTAGATACCATACTCATGATCAGAAGAAACAAGGTCAAGGATGTTGGGACCTCGAGTATTGTTGTGGACAATTTGGGTTAATCCGGCCGAAAAAATAGCAGTTAAAAGTTATAAACATGGTCAGTTTATAAGCATTCAGCGTTTAAAAATTTTGTTTTGTAACCTTCTAATTAAACAGTTCATGTGTGCTAAATTTTGTGTTTTTTGAAATTTCATTGTGTTTTGCACTAAGAAAAACACAAAAAACCGTTCCGTATTCCGTACCTTGATCGACCATCGCCGTCACATTCGTAAAATAAAAACAACATGGCAGTAGTTGGTTTAGCATTATATTGACGATGGCTAGCCGACTGTTGATCGGCTGAGCATTAAGAACTTGTGGAGTTTTCGCAACCTCTAAAGCATCAAAGCAGCGGCAGCAACGGCCCTCACGGATCTGGTAGGATGTGAGAGACGTGGAGCAACTCCTTGAAGCTTTGCACATTAGGGGCACTAACTATTTCGGCGGGACATTTGTTCCACCACTCAATACAGCGATATGCAAAAAAGTAGCGTGCACAATTTAGTCGCGGTGAGCATCGAGCACGTAGTTTTAACGGATGACCGCGGAGCTGATTTTTGCGGATTTCAAAAAAGCGCCCGAGTGGAAGGTCAACGTCGCCATGGGTCATACGGTGCAGCATTATTAAGTCGCTTCGTATCCGCCTGGTTTCTAATGTTTGAAGCTGCAAACGTTGTAGCCTCTCTGGATAAGTTAGCGATGATAGAGTAGGTACTAGTTTAGTAGCCCGGCGTTGGACATCTTCCAACAACTTGATGTCCCGTAGGTAGTGAGGACACCAGCAAGTTAGTTGTAGCATACTCCAAACGTGGCCTGATCAACGTCTTGTAAACCAGTAGAAATACGGAGCAGCGTAAGTAAGCAAAGTGTCGTTGTAATACCTCAATGATCTTGTTACATTTGTCAGCAATCTCGGAGCAGTGTTTCGATGGCTTAAGTTTGTCGGATATCCATACACCAAGGTCATACTCACTCGTACAGTTTGGAATGACGTCTCCGTCTATTGTATATTGATAAGATGGATTGCAGTTTCCTACATGCAAGCACTTACATTTATCGGCGTTGAATTCAACTAATGAGTCTTTAGCCCATAATACAGCTCCATCTATATCGGCTATCAGTGAGAGAATATCAAATTCGGATTGGAATTTGTGTATACGCCAACATAACTTGGTATCGTCAGCGAATTTATAAACTTTGGCTCCGATGTAGTTGTCTATGTCATTTATGTAGTATAGGAACAGCATCTGTCCTAAAACGGATCCTTGCGGTACTCCGCTAGTTACTTCAGACCAAACACTGTAACACCGGTTTACCTTGACTAATTGACTACGCCCCATAAGAAACGATCGTATCCAAGCCAGCAGCGGATCCTTTACACCATACATCTTGAGTTTACTAATAGGACGGCGATGTGGCACACGGTCGATTGCTTTTTTGAGATCCAGATAAATAATATCCACCGCATCACCACCGTTGACAATTTCTACTATCAAACCAAGAAGTCTAATAACTGTAACTCAGTCGATCGCTTACGGAAAAAACCAAATTGAGATTTATGGAGTATATTGTTTTCCACGGCATATTCTAGCAAAAGCATATGCCACTACTTTCTCCATAATTTTGCTGACCACCGAGGTTAAGCTAATTGGGCGATAATTGTTCACTAGAAATCGTGAATTTTTCCCCTTATATATCGCTGATACATGTGCCTTTAGCCATGTAGGGGGTGTCGTTGCTGAATTGATACATTTCGAAAACAGTAATACTAGAGTTTCAACCATGTCGATCAATACCTATTAATTGGAACTACTACATCAAATCATGTCCAGTAGCAGGATACAGGAACAAAGGAGTAACAACTCATATCGATAACGTTCAAATAAAGGAACCCGCTATCCTCAGAATGAACTCTATTAAAACACAAACACTAACATAAATTTTTCAATGTTTTAACCCTTATAAAAATGTCAAAAGGTTTTAACTTGCTGGAGAAGTTCTGTCATGCAAAAGCTATTTATTTAATCAGATTTGTGCAACTTATGGTCCTCTATGTGAAGTAGGATGATACATGGAAAGCAACCCCCACTTTTTCAGTTAAGCTATTATGAATGTCACCGAACATCGACAAGACGCCAGAAATTAGCTGCAAGTTCGTTGTAAAATAAAAATTATATATATATATTTGTTTCATATGCTACATGTCTACTCGCATATACATTCGCAAACATAGTTTAACGCCGGGCCTACATTTTAGACATACAATAATATAATTGCTTGAAAACAGCAGTTTAAAAGGTGAAGGAAAAATTTATGTTCCGTCAAAACAAAAAGAACGGTAAGCTTGCTACAGAATAATGGCGAATCAGATCAGCATACGTTCGTAATTATAAGTTTTGTTTCGGACATAAATTTTTGACGCAATTAAATTGAAAAGGCCAAGTCCCACTGTCATACTTTTCTACAAGATGTTATCATGGACTCTTGCTATATATAACTAGGCTGGCAGTATGGTTAAAATAATGTTGTTGCAAAAGGGGGTGTGCAGGGAAGCGCCACCACGTTTTACTGCTTTTACACCTGTTACGCGTGCTTGATGTATATACTTCAATTTTCTTTCATGTTCACATGGTGGGCACAGCGCATGCCCCACCCCCTGGCTACGCCATTGGCTTAGGTCAAGGTTTATGTCAGCCACTGATTAAAAACGATATCTGTTGAAGCTACTGTGTACAGTGCACGTCGTTCAATGGAAACTTTATTGATTGTGGTGCATACAGACACATAAAATAATAAGACATCGATTACATGCAAATCTAAGTAAAACTTCACAATATATAAGATATATTATTAATAAAATGTTAGTAAATCATAAACAATGCTCAGCAATCCTTTAGATACAAATGATAGCAGTTAACCTCTGATTATTTGGTATAGACAACGCTACCGTTTTCCTTACTTTAGTGCTGTCTTCAGCTTCAGAACTGGAGTGCGTTTCAATAGCTTTTGGCGTAAACTTTTCGGAGCAATACTGAATGTTGAATAGTTGCTTTAGAAGAAGTATTCCTTGACAGATGAGTCAAAGAAAAACACTAAATTTTTACCAATGATTTTCTATACAAAATAAAATATTTATATTTTTTGACATGTTATGACCATCAATACGCTGGACCAAAGCTTGGGTGGATAGGATAATAGTGGAAAATATTACCAAAACCCTTACCCCACGAATTATGACAAATGAGTCAAATATAGACCGCGTCATTCCACAACGTATATTGTAGCTTGACATGAGTATCACATTCTTCTTCTAGGGACCATCATGAATTGCTGATAATCATATTTCTGAATGAATTACATCGCTAAGGACTATGAAACAGACACTAAACAGTAACGTAGATATCTGTTTACGTATGTAGATCTATTCAGCTGCAGTCACATTTTGGTATTTGTATTTATTGTAGCTGTTGCTATAATAATAGGTACATGTATGTAGTTGTGATATATATGTTACAGGTGTTACAATAATCTAATTTATTGTAATTTATGGCCGATGGCTCGTCACTGAGTCGAAATAGCAACAGCTATAACAATGTTCGAACCTTGACGGATACTGTAACTCCAAATCAGCCAATCCAGCAGCCATCGTCCCCGCAGCCGGCGTCAGCTGGGCATGCCGTTAGCGTATTGCCAAGATTACACCATCATTATTCACCTCCAGCTATGGCTCCCTGCACTTCGTTTCCGTCAGCGTTAGTATCATCGCTGGCATCGTTATCATCATCGTCACTGGCAACTGCCTCCACAAGAACCATTACAACCTCATCTCCGCTTGCCCTGGGCGAGCGCAGACGTGATCATAATACTAATGCTAATATAAATTTAATTAACATTCGATGCGCGTCTCACGCGTGCGAAATTTCTCAATTTTATTGCGACACTTGCGGTATTGCGATCTGTCGTGACTGTATTGTTCCGTTCGACAAGCACTGTGGACACAATTTAATATTTATGGAGGTATGTATGTACAATGTTTGTAATTTGTATGGCAGTCTCAAGTATCGGGCCTCTTGCTGGAGTCCCGAAATGCCATTCTTTGGGGGGGGGGGCAGTGTGTTTGTTGAGGAGATGGAATAAAAAGTACAACTTATCATATTGTACATTGGGCATTCTACCGGATAAAAATTTATGTGTGCGACTAATATACCTGTCCTGTTCATAAGATGGGGAGCCAAACGTAGGGGTGCGGCACCCCGGTTCATACCATTTTGCTTAATATTATTCCATATTTGTGACGTTTTTTGTTCAAATTGCGATGTGATTCGGCACCAATCCTAAATTCAATAATATATTTGCAACATATTTCAATGAATATTTAATTCTAGCACCACTTTTAGTGTTAAAAACTAGAATCAAATTTCACCTCACGTGTTTGGTTAGTAGTGAATATCTGGAGGGCGACCAAGTATGGTTCAGTCCCCCGGTTCGTCAACCGAGGGCAACGAAAATTATTAGTACGTAATGAACTGGGGGCAGCTTCCCACGAACCGGGCGGACACCAAGTAGAGGAGCGATCCCCTCCCCCCACAGAAAGAAGCCAGGTACATAATATAAAAAAATGAATGTCGTTAGTTCTAGGTTGCTGTACTGCATATCATATTTCATAGCTTCTCCAGTCATTGAAACATTTCTGTTAGATATGAACCGGTCTTTGTGGTTCGGAACCAGCGCTACCTAACCTTTCTACGGCAATTACGCACCGAAATTTAGAATTTTTCTATGTAGCCTGTAACATAGTTAGTAATCGGATCAGAAACGCTACTGTGAAATTTAAATTTTTTGTGTATCACCTCGGAAATTTAGGGTGGAGGGGGTGTGTGGAAGCGGTGGAACAAAACTGTCGCCATAGGCATTGAACCGAAGGTTCTTATATTTTTGCTAAGGGCATTGTTTACGAAGGGAACGGACAAAATAACAACGGTTTTGGGCCCCACTTGGAAAAGCCATTATACAGCAAATGGCTCTGAACAGGTTTATGGGCATTCGTACCTGATAAAGTGGCTTTATAATACATATTTTCTTAGCCCAGGTTGTTGAACGGTTCTTCAAGTATTCCTCTACGATGGCCTTTTTGTTAGATTACCAAAATACCTATATTTTCCGGATTATTGACATAATTTTCGTTTGTCACCTTTGCCTTATTACATATTTTAGTAAAAAAATTTCTACACATTAGTGATGGGCAAGGATATCAGGATATTATCTGCGGCATCGGATAATATATATACAGATATCTTAACATTGCATTTCGTGACCAGGTCCAAAATTTTACTGGTTGAGAACGAAAAACTTTCGACTCGAGAATGCCAAAATGACACTGTTTGTAGTTACAGTGCTCACCAGAAACAAATGTCAAAGAAGGTATTGTGGTTGTTGCTGGGCCATAGGAAAAGTAGTCAGGTGCGAATAAATTTGACCGTGTTTCCAGAATGTGTCCGTAATATCCTGTGTGTGGCTTTGACTCAATCGTGACGGTTTTGCCTTTAAAACAAGCAACATTAATATAGTCAAATATGACGGGGATGATAACTTAACCAAAGCTAAGTGAGCGTAACGGTTAATAGTGTCCGTGAAGCAACAAACCAGAGAGGCTAAGGTAGCTATAGCATAGCGGTCTTTGATCACGCAGCCTCAGAAGCTAAATTATGTACAGAATTTAGTTAAGTCACACTGGTTTAGGGAAATAATTATTGTGTCTTGTATGATACGTTTTATTCTACCTCAGTCTGCGCCATAGCGACTGCAGCAAGGTCGCAGTAAGAAAAGCTACAAGGACTCAAAATTTGTAGGATTTTATTTGAGTTGAGTTATAATATAAAAATCCGTGGAAGTTTGGCTTTTTGGAAAGTTGCAGATTTTTGCATTTTTCATAAATTTTCATACTTTTGGATTATCCATATTGCTGAAATCAACCATTGGTGCTACAGGAGTTTTTTTTCTTACTAGTTTAAGTAAGAAAAAACCTGTAGTACACATGTCGCGGTGGCAAATGTATTCATGCATCTTCTATGCCAACATGACCTACCGTGTTATTGACAACGCTGCTCCTATTTTGGTTGGTTTAACTCATTGCATCATAAATTAATTTGCATATCGACTATCGTTAAACAAACTGTTGCCGGACCAGATCCGTTTGCATTAGAGTTGCGCTCGCTAGCCACTGAGTCACGTCCATGTTGTTGCTCAGAAAGCATTAAAGCACACAACGCGAGTGAATAGCAATACGCACCGAAACGTACGCTACGACGCGACCCAAGTTAATGCACTAAGTATATTAAGTTGCACAAGAGCAACTACATGCGGCAAAGGATTAACAGATTTTTGTAGTTTGTGTTAAAATATCTTAGGTGCCAGGAAATATTTGAAAATGTGGCTACGAAATGTTTTGAAGAATATGTGGTAGTTTGAACAAAAACGGTTTACCTTATATCCTGAGGATTCCGGGATTAGGTAGATTTAAAAATGGCAACCTGTTACGTTGCGTAGTTTCCTGAAAATTTCTAAATTCAAATAACCAACTTCAGATGCTACAAACTTTCATTTTCTGTCTGAGATAAGGTATTAAACTCGGGTTATTTAGGCCTAACTTATAAGCTGGCAATTTTTGCCAATCCCGCTTCTGGTTTACAGTTGGGTTCCAGCAATTCCCAGGCATCCATCGCGATAACCAAGATACCAAAAAATACCAGAAATTTCCACTTTTTGAATGAATAAGTGTTAACTATAGCATAAAATGGTATTCATTATAACGTAAATTAGAGTTGCATCCGGGTCCGGCTCCGGGTATTCCGGATATTTCTGACGAAAAATTCTGGGTCCAGATCCGAGTCCGGGTATTCGTTCTCAAAAATTTCGGGTCCAATAATTTTATTTTGCAAGGTCCGGTTTTGAATTCGGGTACTGCCAAAAATACCCGGACTGCTTGTCTGCGATGCCGATTTAATGGCGGACTTTAATTCAAAACCCTCCGGTTCTAGCTCTTTCGATTTAATATCCACTGACACTGACATATTATGTTCCCTAATAGTCATGCTCGCCAAACAACGATCTGATAACTGACTATAATGTGGAATTTAATGGCGTTCAGATATGCGATGCTTGTGTTGGAAAATGTAATGGTCGCCGACAAAAACTCGCTACTAACTCTAAGGATCCTGTATTCCAGATGAGAATCTGGTCAAAAAAAATAATTTTCAAAATTTTGTGCTCGCTTGCTGCTCAAACGATGCTATCTCGTACTAAAGACGCAGGCAGTGTGCAACTGTAGCCGTAACTTTTAATATGTGCCTCATACAAAGTTAATTGAATTGTACTTACACGTAAAAGGTCACTTAATTTTACCGTGTTGCCGAGAAAACTTTCCCAATTATTATTACAGAGGATTGAAGTTAAACGACTTGCATTATGATGTTAAATTAATATATAATAGTCCAGCCACTTTAAAACTCGAGCGGGAAAATTCGTACCATTAATTTTATGGGTGCCTTTCGAGCTCACCTTAAAGCCAATCCTATCTACCGTATCAAAAAAGTGGAACTAATGTAAGATGTTTAACTAGTAGAAGATATTTTAAACGTCAAACATTTACGTCTAAAGAATTCCGCAGAGATCACGTTTTGGTTAAGTGTTGAATTCAAAATTCCGTGTCCGGGTCCGGTTATTTTATTTTGCAAGGTCCGGGTATTAATTTTGAAAAGTTGCAACTTTAATGTAAATATATACTGTTTACTAAAATAGGCTTAGTTTAAGTTACAGTGCAAATATTGGTCAATAAAAGCATCTTATCAAAAGAACAATGTTTGTTTATGCCTCAAGTCCTTGATACATCATAAAATGCACGTTTAATTGTAATTGCCAAAGTCTGCATACATTTTTTAAGTTTAAATAAAACATTGAAATTTTAGAATTTGGTTGCCCATATCCGGATATGGTAAACCATATCCCTGCCAATAACTACTACATGCACATTTAAGCTTACTACTAAGTTAATTGCCGTTTCAAATTTTTGGTTTTCGAAAATTTCCGGACTATAAGAATGACGATCTAACGGCGATTTGAGTCTTTCGGTTAGCTTTCGATCCTGAAAAAGGTCGATTTTGAAGATACAGCGATAATTTCAGTACCAATGGACTCCGCTCTGCAAGGTGGTATAGAAAATATCTATTTCGGCCATGTTTATGACAAATTATTTTTCTCGATTTTTTTGGGTTCATAATGATCCGTTCGATATATTCTCGGTACCCAAAAATTTCTAAAAAAATTATCTCGATAAATCTAAAATATTTTATAGATAACTTGAAGCGCATTGACGAGCTGAGTGAAATGTAAAATCAGTTCATTCCGTTCATACGTTAAGGAGTTATTTCCATTTCTGTGAAATCCTAAGGCTAAGCCTGAGCCTTAGGATAAGCATTCGTCCATAACCCATGATCCCATTGAGCGGAATTTACTACCATTCCACCCAACTCGTCGCTGTCTGTTTCGAGTAGTATATAAAATTATACATTTACCGAAAAAGGAGAGATCATTTGAAACCCAAAAAATTGTCATGAATAGATATTTCCTGTACCAGCTCGTCGAGCTGAGTCGAATAGTACAAAATTGGAGCTATGTCTTCAATATTGGTCAATTTCGATTTGGGGAGGTGGCTAACCGAAAAGACGACCAGATTTTTCATACATATGTTCATTAATATCTCATAAGATGATATTCATGCCACAAGGAAAGTTATAGGACCCATGAGGATATCCTGTAATATCCAAGATATTTTAATATGAGGATTATAATGGTATTAGATAAGATATTATTCAGTTAGGATCATAGGTTCCGCTAGGGTGTATTTTTGTGTTGAACCTCGAAAATTTTTTGTATAAAATCTGGTACATATATATATAGTTGTGGTATATACCGCTTAGCTTTTTCCTTTTCTTAGCGTTTGTAAAGTTTGTGGCATGTTCAGGTAACGATTTGGTAGTTGAATTTCATATGTTTTGCGTTTAGTCTTAAAATTTATTATTTGAGTATTCTCAACAAACCGACAAACAGTCGTCTGAAATATATGCTACTATATGTTTTATTTCGTTTTATTTAGGGTCCATAGTTATCGATCGTACACACGCAATAACATATACACGCGTTCGATTGACCTACATACATGTATATCGGAAAAGCGGGGAAATTTGACTATTTTTGGTACCAAAATTTAGCAAATTTTGCTCCGGAACCGTCTTGTCGGGATAATAACACAGCCAATATAGTGATAAAACAATGAAAGCAACTTGTTTAACGGGTAAATATCTTATAATCTCATAGTTTACCACCAACAAGCAAAAAACTTGTTTTGTAAAAATTTTGATATATTCACTTTTTGGTGTATTTTTTAAACTAGTTCATAGCTCGAAAACAGTTGTTCTGACAAAAAATACATAGTACCAGCAGAGTTGTAGCTTCTACGAAGCCTCTATCTCGAGATATAAGTAGCGAAATATAAATACCTGAATGGCCAAATTAATAAAAATGTGGCCTTTGACCCTTTGAGACCTATTTTGCCCCGGAAGATGTAGTGGGCGCGTTTAGCGTCTAGTGAAAGGGCACAAATTTGGGATCAAATAAAAAAATTGTGAAAATGCATCCATGCGGTGATGAGTTATGAACTTCACAAGTGGACAAAAAAGATATTTTTACGATTTTTGTCGCTAGCATAGTTATAGGTGGAAATTGCGCTAGCTTCGCTCGCTCCCCTACAACTGTTGCTGTATTTTCAAAATTGAACAATTTAGGGTTGGATGGTGGCTAACTGAAAACACGGTTTTTACATGTACATTCATGACTATCTTACTAGATTATATTCATGCCATTTGAAATTTATCGGACCCATGTGGTTATCTTGTACTACCCAAGATATTTTCTTATCAGGTTCTGAATGTATTGGATAAGATATTGTCCAATTTGGGATTCGGGGGTTGTTTTGTGTCTTGTATGTATCTTGAACTTCGTGTAGGATGTCAGCTCAGCGATATTCGGGTTGAACCTCGAAATTTTTTCATTTAAAATCTGGTACATTGAGGTTGTGGTACCGCTTAGTTTTTTCATTTTCTTAACATTTGTCAAGTTTGTTGCATGTTTAAGGAACTATTTGGTAGTTGAATTTTAGATATGTAGTGTTTAGTCTTACAATTTATTTGAATATTTTATACAAGTCGACAAACAGTCGTTAGCAATATATGCCATGGTATGCTTTATTTTGTTTATATTTCGCAGATATGGTGACATTAGGGTTCATAGTTGTGTTGTAACGCAGTGCCATTTGTGCTTGCTTGTTAACATAATAATTTTGTGTTACTTGCAGGAAGCCGTTGCCCGCTCGCGAAGTCAATATAATCGACTTGCGTCGGAGCTAGTAGCACTTGAACGCGAAATAGACTCTGCCGTTGATCGTGTTGAGCGAATGTCGGAACGTGTTGAATCACGCATAGCTTCGGTATCTAACGATGTTCGCTCTATAATTCGACAGTATGTGGCGATCTTGGAAGAACGAAAACGGGACCTGCTTACAGTAAGTTCGGTTGTATTTCATGTATGTGTCGCTCAGTGGAAGTTGACTGCAATATGGTACATTGAGTTTGGTAAACATTGGAAGCGGGACTTATTAAAATACAATGACTTGCGCGAGAGAAGACCATTGGTCGCTGTATGCTTACCAGCTTAAATGGTGGACCAGTTCTGGTGGCTGCCTGGTAAGCAGTGTATATCCGTGTATGTGAATAAACTTATTGTGTTTTACAGAGGTAGACAATCAATATTGGATCGATTTTTAGGAGATATATCAAAACTTTGATCTAGCGTTCTGTTCTTGCTTACGACCATAGTTTTTCGTGTGTTTTTTCTTTTTCCAAAACACGTTATGCATTTTCGTCTGAAGGAAGAAACGTAAACGTTCAGCCATAAACGAAAGGATGTCGGTACGGCGGCGGAGACCTTGGAAAAGCGTCAAACCGATTTAACGTTTGGCAGAGGTTCATTTTCGAACGCTCCATCCTGTATATTTCTGTGTGTTTATATAGGTGCCATGTCTTTCTGCTACGTGTTCTGGTGTGTAATACGTAAAAAATACATCACATCACTTTTAAGATTAATGTATATTTCAGACAGATATTATTATATATTAATATATGAGTTTAGGACAATATATTTGGGTTATTTGTACTTTGTTGTAAAACTTACACATTTTCAATAGGGCCATACATATTGTTTGAAAAACATAAACTACGCGTTGTGAAAACTGCAAACAGCTCTGAATGCAACAGTTCCCCGTGCGCATTATTGTATTTTTGGTGCTAAAACTTTATAAACTTGAACATCCTGTTCTATCGCCAGCCCCACTAATCTCTAGTATTAACACTTGCATCAATTTCTGGCTGCTGAATACAGCTTGATCAGCGCACCGTGATGGAGTTTCAAATAGACTAAGTTTATATTACAATATATGTATATATATATATACACCTTGAATGCATCAGCGTAAACATTTTGAGACTATTTAAGACGATGTACTATGAACACATTGTGTTATCCACTGGAACAACAATACACTCTCGACATAAAAATATTGACGTTCATACAGTATGCATTCCATCTCTAATCATATTGGTTATTTTGAGGAGAACCAAGGCTAAAATGCTTGACGGTGTATTAGCAAGCGTCTTTATTATTTCAGCGTGTTGAAACGATCCGAACGTTAAAACTCGGGTCGTTAAACGACCAGAGAGACTACTTGAAGGCGGTTCGAAACGGCATACGCGATTCTGTTCAACGCGCCGAGGCCTTGATTAAATCGGGCTCCGGAGCTGACGTACTTTCGTCTCGTCAGTTGCTCGGAAGCCAAATGGCAAACATTCAGCGTCAACAAATCAGTGTTGAGCCACAGGTACATACCACATGTGTTACTGGTTTCGGTAGAAGCAAAAATATTAAAGTAGGTTTGTTGAAGCTACGCCCTTTTTTAAGTGCGCAATAGTGGTCATGCTGAAGTGGGGCTACGTAAAAGGGGATTTTCCTAAAATTATCGCAAAGCTATTGCATGAATTTTCGACCAAATACGAATGTAGAGAACGTGGATTAAATTTTGAAAGATACAACAAACCGTACTAGTGGTACAGTTTATCCTATTGTAGAAAGAATATATTTACATACAATAGCTGCAATTTCACTAGCTATTCCATACAATTTATACTATAATTATTGTTTATTATTATTATAATATACAATAATAGTATGCAATTGCTGCAAACTCCCTAGCTATTACACAGAGTGTATACTATTATTGTATATTATTTATAATATATAATAATAGTATACAGTTGCGGCAATCTGACTAGCTATTTCGTACACTGCATACTATTATTGTATCACTTATACGTTAAATTTCGTATGTAATTGTATACAATGATATAGCAAATACCACGACGCAAATAAGAACTGAGAATAGATGCCAGAAAAATTGGTATGTAAAAATCTGGGGCCAGTGCGGCGGCTTAGGCATTGGCCGTGAACCCCTTGTAAAATGTCGTGTAGGCAAAACGTGCACCACTATTAATTCGAATTTCAGAGTAATACTGCATTTCGAATGTTCACAACGTAGTGTGACCAAAGTGGGGCTTACTGGTCATAAAGACGTGAAGAATTCTCACTGGCCAGAGTTGTAAATTTCGACGGTGTCCGTTTTTGGATGACTCACAAAACTCAACTTCGGGTGTTCGGATAGACTCGCAAGATAGCTTATTTGAAAGCTGGAAATATCTATTTGTGGCCTAGACTAGATGGCCGATTCCCACATCTTCTCCAAAAACAGACGAAAGGGGCTCGGGTCGGGTCCCGAAGGAGCCAAAAAATCGCATTACTTATTGTAATTCGGCAAACGGTACTTCAGACACAAATTTCGGAGTGTTTGTTCTCATTTTGTAGAGCCATTCATTCTCTATGTAGCTGAAGATAGTGTGGTGCGCTTGCCATTATTTTGCTGCAAAGTCGGGTCAAAAAGGGTTTTAGATGAGCCCGTGGGACCAAAATAACGAAAATTACAATATCTCCACAACCACTACCGCTATATAGATGTATTTTATCTCACTCTGTAGAGCATTCGGCGCTATGTGTACTTGAAAATTGCAAGCGCAATAATCTATATATATATGGCTGGTATTCGGTGGTTCATATTGTATTTATTTCCCAGGATAGCTATGCACCCCGCTCTATATTACATATTCAACATTCAGAGTTCACCACCTTGGCGATAAGATAAGCTCTAGTTCGTTAACATTTTGTGTATACATGCATAACCGAGCGAGTCGTTCCAGCTTAATGTACAGATTTATTAACCAAAAATAAATCAATTGGTCAAAACGATACACTGGAATGCAAAATAGTCCTAAAATACATACGTATATAAATTATTTAAAATACGTCTTTACACTACGAAGGTGTTATCTGAAAGGTATGTACCAACAGATGCATAGGAGATAATTTGATACCAGACCGTCTATTTATACCCAGGCGATATAGTTAAAGGATACCGAATTGCCAGCAATACATGCTCTTTTTGTTAAACCTTAGGACAATGACAACGTATCATTCACCGTTCCGAACGCGTTGAACGTAAATGGAATTTTGGCATCGCTTGGTACAATAGTGACGAACGCCTGTGCATCGAATTGTCAAATAGTTGGTGGCAAACATTGGGGCCGCGTCGTCCATGGTAAACCGACAACAGTTACGCTTCAAGCGAAAGACTATTTTGGTGAGGCGTGTACGACCGGTGGTGACAATGTTCGAGCGGTCTTTCAGCTTCCCGATAAGGTACGTATGTTGGGAAATATTCAATCCACTTTATTGAATTCTGAGTGAAATAGCTCATGCTCAACAGAGTAGTGTGGTATGACGCAATACATTGACGAACAGTACGGTATGTTTGAATGACATGACTGATAGCAGGTGCACAATAGCTCACAATATTCCTAAGGACGTGTTTTCAATACGAAATTCCACATGGGGAAATTTTGAACGGCAAACTCTTAGCGGTCTATTTTATTCTGCTCAGCTCTGGCTTATTCAATGGCCAGTTCATCGGGTCTTAAATAACTAGTTTGACTGGCAAAGCGTACCAATGCGGCAAAAATAATAAAAAAGAAGGAAACAAGGATGCTAGTGGCTTGGAAGGAACGTGGAAGGTAAAACGGATCGAACGTCCATTGAGAAGGGGTGTGAGGGTTCGTACGGTAACATCATCCCTGTTCGACATCAGCTAAATGTAATTAACAAAGTTTATACCCGAAAATATATTTAAATATCTATACTACTCCTTAATCTCAACTCAATAGTGACCTATTTTTCTTGCGTTTAGCTGTTTTGGTGATTTACACTCGTCCAACACTGCGAACTAAAACGACACACAGGTCCCGGCAAAAATGGATCGGGACCGATTCCTACCTCCTAAGATTCCCTAGAAATTGTCATTTCGAAGGAGATTTTATCACTTGTTTGTACGCAATGTCTAGCTTTTCAAACATGGGGAACTTAATACTTTGTGTCATCGGAGAATTTTATGTTAACTTTTATAATTTTGCCTAATCCTGGGAAAATTGTCAGAAATGAGTATATTTGAAGTTTTAAGGTCTCTTAGTGATTTAGAGTATATAGTGACGTAAAAGGTCCAATTTCAGAAGATATTACTAAAGTATGGGATCTCGGGCCTCATTGATAAGGTCAATTAGTGTCCAAGTTCGTAGCGTCCAAAACCCTAACGTCTCAACTCGTTAGTCGAATCTTAATTACTTTCTGTCCGAACGAGACATGTTAACATATATTTTAGGACAGGAAAATGGCTTGAAATTGGCACGTCCTCACAGAGTTTAACCTATGTCCTAGTGCTCATTGCTTAGCGGTACAACAGCGACGGCGCTGCGTTGCATCTTAAAAATATCAATAGGATATTACCACTATCTAGAAATCTATACTAAATACTATCCTAAGTCATCCTATATACAAATAATATCGTTAAGTTAAATCACGACTATAGTACCGACTAGTGGTCTAACTTATAAAAATTTTGCTCAAAAATTTAGCACAATTTACAAAATATAAAATTTAACTTGTTTGGACATTAATCTTATTTATGGAAAAGCTTTCAATCTTGCTAACTAACAAGAAGTACTCGAAGAGCAAGTATTAAGGAAAATTCTCTGGTTATGCTTGTGACCCCTGTACACCTCATAATTTGATGTCAGCACAAATAAAAACAAGAGTGGCGGGAGTTATAGATGCGATGCAACTTTCAGCAAAAAACGGTTTAAGTACTTACAAAATCGGTACAAGCGACTTGTATTACGATCATGTTTGTTCTGAATGTACTTTCAGCCACTCGTTAAAAGAGTTACCCAAAGACGACGGTATACTTAATGGTGTATAAGAGTTCCACGACAATAAGATCACTACGATACAATAATTACTCATCTCCAAATGTCAAAAGTTCTACTACGGTTCCACGAGGTATACGAATGATTTCCTTTTTTATCATATCACGGTAATCTATTACAGCAAGCACATGAATATACAATGACAAACGCACGAGCACCTACTGATAAACGAACAAGTACGCGATGATTAATGTACTAATATTATACGGTATTCATACAGGATATACAAGAACAGACATACAACTACAGTTTGGTTAAACGACAGTAAGCGCACGATTATCCATTACAAATAACACTAAATTCGTCAAAGTTAGAAGTACTCGATCATGTTCACGCACGTACTCTCTCGGGGGAGGAGATATTGAATTTAGCTCAGGGCCATCAATTTGTTGTAACCTCTATAGTGGACTTATACGTTATGGTTCAGTAATGTTACCTTTTGCATTGTGGTAAGGACTAATCTTCCGCGTAACGGTCCAGAATGTATTTGTGGTACAAGTATTTTTTTACATTCATGTGTAATAATATTTGGTATTGCGATCAGATATCAAATAGGTCTTCGGCGTTTTATTCGTTTATGTTTTCGGGGTTATATGCTAACATGGATTGATGACTGTGTCGACAAAATTGATAAATCAGCAACATAAATGGACACTTGGAGTCCAAAAAAATGTCAACCTTAGGTTGAGAAGTTTTGTTGATGTCATTAAGTTAAGGCATTTTTGCTTCCTTTGATGTGTTTATCTTGGAAATTCTTGGATTTTAAAGCGTCGAAAATTCATTATTTTTGATCAAATAGCTCCGCAGTTGCCATATTTTCATGTGAGCATATGTTTAAAGCCGTTAAATTAATTTCGGCTAGGAAATACAGGCTTAAGTAATGGATGCTGGGTTGGCGCAGGTCAGTTATGATTTTTGGATCTCGTGTCTATGCTTTTGGCCATACATACTCATAGCGCGAGAGGGAAGATTATTCCCCAGAAGCTCGGCCCCCCATCCTCTGGGCTATCATCGATCCTTCCCTGGCAGGTAATTTAGCGCCATGTCCTGCCTGAGGTTGCAGCCCTCCCATCAACTCGCCCAAGTGGCGCAAAAGATGTTGGCAACATTTGACATAATACGCTATTTTATCTACAGATTTGCCAAATTTGTATGTCAGCCCCTGCTCGAAACGTTTAGATAAAGTTTGGCTGAGCAAATTGGTATTTAAGTAACACTACTAGGTCGGGAAAGGTCATGTATTATAATTCTTCCAGCCCAACCTATAACACATTAAGTTAATGCCGCAAGAACTAAACTTTGATGTCAGCTCCTGTTTGAAATCCTTAAATTAATTATATAGTTGCAAATTGATTATTAGCAACAAATACTAGGTCGGGGACTGTACTGTTTCTGTTTGTAACTATAGTGTTTATCACTTGTGGCCTGGAGATGCAGTTGTGTATCAATGTATCGTGAAATCTCAGACTGATTTTCGCCAAGACCTATTAATTGCTACAAAGTCTAGATTGCAGTGTTGAATAAAACTTTAGACTACAATACCTGTCGATGTGACGGATCGTAACAACGGGATTTATTTAATTACATTCAAACCGGAAGTCGAGGGCGAATATCTGCTATCGATCACTATAAGTGGTGGACACATTTACGGTTCGCCTTTTGCAATTTCGGCTTGTGAAGGACGAGATTATATTTTAGCAGCTCGTAGCTGTCGTCCAGTTTTTACTTTTGCACGTGAAGGTAGCGGCGATGGTGATCTTTGTCGTCCATGGGGCATTTGCCTTGATAAACATGGTATGTCATTTAATAAAATGCTCATGGTTTTATGTACTTTTCATAAAACCTTCTCTAGTTGTAACTAATAGATAACATGAGCGATATTTTTTGAGCGTTCCCTATTTCTTGAGCATATAATGCTGCCTCTCTACAGACCAGAATTTACCAGAGGTTTTTGAGCGGTGTGCCACAAATGCAACCTGGGGGAAACTGGAAATACCTGTGTGAATTTCCTCCGGCATACCTGGTGGAAAACTATACTTTCTATGTCAACTGGGGGTATTATAATTTTAATTTTTGTACATTTATGATATTTTATCGTTTTTTGTGGCATAATTGTTCTGTACTCTCCATTCGCTAAAAATTCTGACAGGGGGCATGAACCGTGGACATCCCGTTTTTGCCAGGGGGCACTTGAAAAGGTCAGGCCCCGCAGACCCCGAATTTGGATGTACCCCCGCCCAGATTGTTATGTACCTACTGAAAATGTATCCAGGTCGCGCTTCATATTACTATGGATTTTGTTATGGATAATCGAAATATAACAAGTAGTATTAAATTTGGATATAACTGTTTTCTGTTACGACGATTATTTTTGATGTCTACTCAAAATACGTGGGTGCCGTGGATTAACCTGGTGGAAACCTACATTTAGCTGGGGTAACTACCGAAATCCTGGTGAAGGATTCGAAAGTTGTGGGGTCCTCGGCCACTTAAGTCAAGAAGCCACGTAATATCATCAATCAACGCTTTGGGTACAAAGCTTGTTGCCATTCTACATCTGCGCAAACATTCTATTAATCGTCACTTCTACACCACGGCCTAACAAGGTATTGACTGTACTATCGTAAAATGACTGTATTGCATTCTACAAAGACATTCGTAAGCTGGCTGATGGTTTACATAGTGTAGAGTCCATAAGACTATTCTATAATTATTTAAAACGGAAAAATTGAAGCTGCTGTGAAGCCAATTATAGTACTCACTGAAATGTGTCATTGTAAAGGTAATTCGCCTAACACACATTTTATTTGAAGGGAAAATACGCTGTATTAGTAATTAAACTTTGTGTATTCTTTTAATTTAGGCCGAATTCTTGTGGCTGACCGATCTAACAACCGTGTCCAAATATTTACCCAGGACGGCAAGCGTCTGGGACAGTTTGGCACACCGGGAACACGAAACGGACAGTTCGACCGCCCGGCTGGTATATGCGTAAACTCTAAAAATAATGTAATTGTTGCTGACAAAGACAATCATCGTATTCAGGTGCCAATATGTACATAATGTTATGTTTAAGTTAGTTTTTTTGCTAAAATTTGAGGATATATCACTGGCTTACCATCAGTTGAAGGTTTTGCTACAATATATTAAGCTGATTTCCGGCTTCGGAACTAGTAGGTCATTGATTTCGCTTACAGTGGATCTTTCACATCTAAAACCTCTCATTATTAAGTGTTACTAAACGCAAAGGTTTAAAATAGATAATAATCGCCTCACAAACAATGAAAATAGCAGCACGGTATATGTAGAGAGATGGAGAATAATTGCTCTACAAAATAAGACCAATAACACACATCTCGAGTGATTGCAGAGATATTTCGTTTATTTTGGGTCTCGTGCGTAAATCCAGAAGGATGTTTTGATCTAATACTGCAGTGTAAATAATGACAGAAATAGCAATACCACGATTTTTGTTTATATACAGGATTAATTGCCCTACAAATTGAGATATAGCTCAAGCGGTTGCCATGGTGGTTGCGGAGATATAGTTGCATTTTCGTGTAGTTTGGGTCTCATTGGCCCATTTAAAAACCCTTTTGACATCTTAAGATAGCCGGATAGCAAAGAATTATTATAAAGCTTATAGCGGCATTATTTGCTGTACAAAATGAGCAGTGTGAGTGGGTAGGTTATGCATTCCCTGTTTAACAGTGTTTAGTTTAAGCAGTACACAAAGTTTGTATACTGTGTATTCATGATGCTATGTCGGTGTGGCTGTGTGTCTTCCGTTCGGCATTTCGTAGACATTTACGAGTATTTCAACAACAGAAAAACTGGTTTGTCAAAATATGAGAAGTGAGGATTGCTAATGTTTTCCTTTTTGTGCAGAACGATTCCCCCACTACGTACCACTTTGCGAATTTTTTGGGCTTTTTTGAGAAATTCGCTCGCTTTTCTCTGTAAATCCTTTAATTAATACAAGTAGTTTGTCTCATAGCCAAGGTGGTGAATTTTGAGCGTTGAATATGTAACTCAGAATGACACGCACATCTATATTAAGCATAAACTTACAAAATGATGTGAATATCAGATGCTGCTTTAATCGTTGAAGAGATGCATTCGCTTATTGTGTATTTAGAGAGTCACGATGTGCAATTATTAGAGGATATAGTGCTCTAAAAATTGTACCAGTAACAGCCATGTAGCAACGTGGTTGCGGAAATATTGCACTTTATATGTTTTTGGGACTTATTGGCCCATCCTGCACGTGAATAATGACAAAAGCAGCACACTGTGCGCAGCTATATAAGGGGTAAATTGTTGTATAAAATGACACTAAAAGCACCAATATACCTCAAGCGGTTGCGGAGATATTGCTATTTTATTGTATTTTGGATCTCATGGGCCCATTAAAAACTCTATTTTCACATACTCTTCAGCGTAAGTAATAACAACAGAACACACTACGTGCAGCTATTGATGGTGAATTGCTGTATAAAATGACACCGATATAGGTCGCACGGCTGGCGATTGTCGTTTTTGCGTATTTTAGGTCTCATGGTCCCATTGAAAACTCCATTTTGACTCAGTTCTTCAACAGACAGCAGTAACACACTCTGTAGTAGAGTTGCAGAGGGTGAACTGTGCTACTGAAAGAGACGAATAGCACACATATAGCGCGAGCGGTTGTCGAGATATTGTCTTTTCCGCGTATTTTGGGTTCCGTCGGTCCACTGGAACCACTTTTTATTTCATATCCTGCATCCAGAAAGAGCCATGTAGCAAAGTATGAGAGCTTTTTTTCATACGATATCGACCTAATTTAGCTAAGATACCTGTACCAGTTGTCGTGCTACAATCCCTAACGTGTTTTATAGAACTCCATTTAGACCCTATTCGAGCCAATTTGGCCACTTTTACGGTCTGAAGTTGAAATTTGTTTTCCGGGCACAAATATACGTTTTAAGCTTTCGAATGACCTGTTATGCGAGTCAGTGCGTCAGCCGAAGTCGATTTATGCGTGTCACCCCAAAAGCCCAGAAATAACACCATTGAAATTTACCATCTGGGTAGTGAGAATTCTTAGTTACGCTCGTTTTACTCACTACAGTCAGAATTCAACAAAAACGCCAACATGCTTTTCCAAAGTATCATTCCGAAGGTAAGTCGACTTATCCACAGTACCAAAATCTTACCTGAGGGTTTTGAGCTGGTTGTTTTCTGCTCCAACTTGGGGGAAAGCTGTACCGCCTCAGCCCCCCCCCCAAGATCAACTGTGGGCTTTATATTTGCATTTGTCATGTTTTTCGATCATTTGAAAGGTTTTTATCGGTTTTTGTTGTATATTTATTATTTAAACAGTAAGATACGTATTTCTGCAGCCCGCATTTTACGTTGGATTTTGTTATAAATATTTCAAATATAAGCAGTAATATTGAGTTCTGTTACAACCGTTCCTTGTTAGGACGATCATTTTTGCGGTGACCTGAAAATACATGTGTGTCATCTGGAGTAGCCGCCGAAATTCTTGGGGCCACTCCCCGTTGTAGAGAGGCCAGGCGAAAATTTAACGAATTACGTAAAACTTGTTTTTGTTTAAACTTATTTTTATACTAGCAACGTTTTGAGGGCGTTATGAAATATTTTTGGAAAGAATTGGACGTAGACAATGTTACGTTTAGAATCCACAGTTGAACCGCATGGTTCTCCCGTCTTATGCTGTTAGACAAAGTTTGGTACACATGATTTCAAACAAGGAAGAATACTCTAATGCTGCCTTTCAGAATTTTAGCGGGCAGGGAGGTCAGTACTGAGGAAATTGTAATACAGGCTTTTGAAGTAAACGTTAGCAGTATCGTTGCAGCTAACGCATTCAAACATGGTTACTTGCTTTACGATTTAAATTTTGAACTGAGAGTCCATCTTCGTTGTTTAGGTGAAATTTCGAAGTGGTGAACGAAAATGTTGTTCTTATGCTACATATTTCCAAGTATTTAGATACATTTAACTCTCTTATGCATATTGTCGGGCTACAACATTGTATTTTAGCATTCGAAAATTAATATAAAAAATCTGCCACATATGAAAACATGAGTTTACTGACATTAAAAATCATATATTTAGTTGAACAAGGGGGTTTGGGGTAGGTTGGGAGTGAACATGGTGGTTTGGAAAGCTAGGGCAACTCCACCCTCACTGTGGCTAGGCCATTTAGTAGTAATTATTACTTGCAATAATTTAGAACTACTCTAATATTTTAAACATTGTTCCAAATTATAAATAAGGTAATTATTTAAAATTTTAAAGAATCGTTCTTTGAATTTTAAAAGGATACCTGGTGGTGCAAAAATCAAAGAATCATTGTCTTAAATTTCATGGAAGGTATTTTGAATGTAGTCACTTCGCAATTTATCTAAGTCATCAACATGAACTAACGTGATTATTATGTTAATCCTACTGATTCTATGGAACATATGAGTTCATATATTTGCTTGGATAAAGAAAAACTATGTATTTACAACACCAAAACAAAAAATTCCGACCAGGAGTTGAACACGCAACCCCCAGATCGGTAGCACGATGCACTGAACCATTAGACCACTGTTCAATATGGCGTCCTCCGTTGTAGCGCGATTCGTTTGAAACATATATGGTGCACATTTCGCAAAGAGGTTTGAATAAGTAGTAGATACCTTTAATCTTTATAAATGGGAGTGATAGTAACCTACTACAGCTGCAAGTGCAACCACCATGGCATTGATGAATTCCCAGGCTAAATGAATGTCGAGGAGACATCCCACAAAACTGAGTCACTCAACAGCTTATATCTTATTTTGTGCGTCTTTATTATTTATCAACCGCTGAGCAAATCAAAAACATTGGTCAAAATTCACACAGGGGTAGAGGACATATACTAGTTAATAGTTGCTGTTACCTTATTCTTAATCGCAACAGTTATTACGATAATACATAGGGAGGTTTAATAGCACGTTTATGTTAATGGCTGAATATCCTTACCTATGCTCTGACGTACTTTGTTCTTACCATGCTCGTACGCGGAAACCACGCATTAAGCGAGTCGCACAATCTTGGTACAAACCAATAGGAGTAATAGTCCTGAGTTTACGTAAGAGTTGCGAATACGACACTACAGGTATACATTACTACTGTGTGTGCCATATCGGTTTACATCTTTCATTAATGTTGTCAAACAGCTACAAATGTATTCTGGACCTGTATTTGCTCTGTGCCTGGTGTAAGTTACAAAATTTATATCACACTGGCGCTATAACTGTATAAAATTATTTTCTTAGTTAATTAGTTAATTTTCTTAGTTAAGTCTTATTAATTAATGTTCGCAGGTCGGGAACGGTCTGATTATCACAGTTTATGCTTAGGTGTTATTTAAAGCGAATAGATTTTTTTAACGTTTCGACGATATACATAACTTGTTCCCGAGCACAATTTTACTTCTTCGAAGCATGTATTAACAGAACTTAGCTATTCTTCGCGTTTGGCGAGTTTCTGCGTGTTTTAACATATTTCTCAAATTTAATAACTAGCAGTGCTCCAACTGCCGGCTGCCGTTTCTATTTTAGTTATTCACTCAAAGCGGCGAATTTATGCTAAAATTTGGCGAAAAAGGCAAGTCTCACGGCCAGTTTAACTATCCGTGGGACGTTGCTGTAAATCCAGAAGACTCAATTGCCGTTTCGGATACACGTAATCACCGAATTCAACTATTTTCGGCTCATGGAGAGTTTCTGCGCAAGTTTTCTCTGGACAATTCGTTGTATGCCAAAAATTTTGATTCGCCTCGCGGAATTGTTTTTACGCGCGGCGGAGCTGAAATCATTGCAACCGATTTTAACAACCATCGCCTTGTTATAATTGACGTTACGAGTGGTGAGATGAAATTTTGGGGTCGCGAGGGTGACTGGGATGGATATTTCAAGCGTCCACAAGGACTGGATATCGATATGGGTAAGAGTACTACTTATTGAAATGTTCCGGCTTATGATTAAACCTGGGAATGTGGTTCGGTTTGGGTTAAAACAGGTCACGTAGCATGTCATGCAGCATATAGCTCTGATTAGCACATTTACTCTATGCTTGAATTTTTGTTTCAACCGAAAATAGATGTGCTTTATCCATTTAGAATTGGCTTTGTACCATGTGTGTACGCGTGTAAACACATACTCTGATATATTATTTTTCCGTATTTTATTGTTTGTTGACACACCGTCTCCTAAACTGTCCGTTTGAATTTTAGACCGTTAATTTTTATCTCGTAGATGTGCTTATAGTTTTTAATCGGAATAAATACAGGTTAATAATTTTCAGTACACTAGTATGTTTGATCAGGTATTAAATCGTAATTTTTTCATACTGTGGTGTTGTCAAAAACGACGGTCACTCGATTAATACTTGTGAAACTGACGATTCATTCGAAAGCTATTTGTTTAACATAGAATTTTATGAATTCTATACCCTCGAAATGTAGAGAGCCAGTCTCTCACAGCTCACTCTATACTCGAGAACTACTTCTAAATTTTTACAGTCATTTCAGGCGAGTGTTGTACTTTTATTCTTTGAGTTTTAATTGTTATAAAACAGTGCTCCAGATTTTATAGTCTTAAGATTAAAGATTTGAAATTCTCAATAATTTATTAAAAATTTGTTCGATTTTATTAGCCGTTAAAATAATAATGGGTACGATTCAGCCTTTACGTAGTAGCAGTGCGAAGTAGTCGTACTATTGAGAACAATTTATTTACAATAATTGGGATGTATTTCAGAAGGCCATATTATAGTCGCTGATTCGCGAAATAATCGCGTTCAAATCTTTTCACCTTCTCTTACCTATTTGTGTTCGCTACGAATTGGGACTAGTGGAGCAGGAACTAATTCGCAAGCAAACGTAACATCACCGACATCTGTGGTTTCGCATAACAGTCAAGGTGCAACCGGAGCGGCACCAAAACCACAGCTGGGTATACTGCCAACTCCTGCGCATTTGCCACATCCTCCGCCTCCTGCTCTCTGGACGCATCCTCCGCCACCTATCGCACCTACTTCAGATCAAACTTTGCCTATGTGCGGCTCGATTAAAGACTCGATCTGTACAGCGGGTAATCTTGCAGGAAACACTCAAGGCGGGAGCGACGTTAAAGCTATAACTGTTCATCCGGGTTTATTGCCTATGGATCGACCGTGTGATGTTTGTGTGACGCCAGAAGGAGTTATTTACGTTGTTGATTTTGGAAATGACAGGATTTGTGTTTTCTAAGGCGCCGTGATATTACATTGTCTCATAAGCCATTGATGTACGTGTGACATACATCTGTAGCAGAAAACTGTCATGTCTCATATATTATTAGTAGTGTTACGAATTTTAGAGGGTTTGATAACTATTATCATTGGCTGCCTTGCGAAACGTTTGAGGGTGGGACAATTATTATCATTGGTAGTCTTGCGAAACATTCCCGGGGTTTCGGTATAGGGGGGCTGACCTATATTGGCCTCGAACCTCCCCTATTGGGTCTTGCCCCCCCCCCGAGACGCTGACGTCTTGCGAAACATTAGAGGGCGTGATAATTATTATCATTCGTAGTCTTGCGAAACATTCGAGGATGTGATAATTATTGTCATTGGCAGTCTTGCGAAACACTTGAAGGTGTGATTATTGTTGTCATAGTTAATAAGCTTTTGAACATCTTTTGTGCCAGTGGGAAATTTTTATACGGTACACACTTTTCGTAACGTTCGTTGTCGCGTTATTGCACGGTTTTGTCGTTTATTATCAGTATAATATACGTGATAGGTGATATTTTTCGGCATTGTCATCGACATTCGCCATTATAGTTTTTAATTTTGTTTAAATTTATAATGAAAATTTTGTTGTATATAACAGTAATGTCGATAATATAGAACGGTGAATACTTTTATTTAAAATGCATTGTGCTTTTCCTGTGAAGTTCGTAAAATCGTTGCATTTACATTTTTGTATCGATTTTTATTGTACAAATTGCATACCGTGTTGCTATTCAGTTTATCATAGCCAATATTTGATACTCGCATACCTTATATATTATAAGGAAGATATATCAACTGTCATATATAATGTACGTATTATATCAAAATATTGTGACCTACGAATAAAATATCAGAAAGGAAGTAAAAACCTCTAACGTCTATATATTTCAAAATTAGAAATTTCTTGAAATCAACATTTTTTATTTGGCCTCGAAATTTATTTATACTATTAGTTTGAATAACTTTATGGCCGTCAATAATTTGAGGTAGTCATTCCAAGCTTCCGATCCGTTACATAGATAACTGATATATATACTATAAACTTGATGAAACACACTAAACATATGCATTTTTTAGAAGTTGCTTTCCAGTTTATCAGGCATGTAGTTTGACTATTAAACTTAATAAAATATAAAACGTGAACAAAGTAATGGGCAAATTTTGTTATATTTTATTTATTTATATTATGTATTTCAACTAAATATTTAATCAATTTATAATTGAATTCGAGTGGAATGAACGAGCGAAGCGAGCTCATTCCACTCGCGAGGGAAGCGAGGGAGTGGAACGGGAATTTTCAATATTCTCACCACTCGAAGAAATATTTTTCAATATTTCTCACCACCCGAATTCTGGCTCGCAAGCGAGTTTCATTAGTAAGTATCACGTTTTAGACAATTGATGTCAAATCCGCCATACAAAAAGCTAGCTAGCTAAAAATAGCTAATTAATTATATATTAATATATAAACTAATTAGCTAATTAATTAACTAATTAGCACACATGTAAAATCATAGAGCTTTAAAAGTCACATATTCAATATCAGCGACATCGAAAACCCCCGAGTGATAAAATCAGCAATTTTGGGGTGATTTTAAAATTTACATAAAATTAACTATTTAACTAATTAATTTATAACTAGTATATACGCCAAATTTTAGAGATTCAGAAATGTCATTCATGATCAGCGGCATAGAAAACCCTGTGTGCATTTTCTCTTTTCTGAGTGCTTTGAAACTTATCAAGAAATTTGCTAATTAATAATTAATTAGCTAATTAACCAATTAGCATGCTCTTAACATCCCCAAATAGTAATAAACACCAGATTCGTAGTCAACACGGCGAGATGTAGTGTACATAGCAAAATAATAGCTTTACACTAATTATTCATTGAAAAATAAGCAATTTTTGTTTCAATGTGCTAAAAATGGGCTAACACGGTTAACTAATTATATACTTAGTTACTAATTAACTAAAAGAATTTTGACAATAAGTTCTCTTGCACCTGAGGGATATTAGGCCTTTCAAACAAAAAAAATTAAACTTTAATAGTCATTGAGGAGTTCGACGGACGCACAGATGGTGCCGATTTTCCGCCTCTGAAGAAAACGCTTCGCTTCGCTCCGCTCAATAATCATAACAACGTCGAGTAAGAAATACGTATGTATATAGCTCATCCGGAAGTACGTATAGTGTAGTTAGACGGTGATCTTAGGCAAATACGGTATAGCGTTGCTCTGATCTATCACCCAAGCACAGTATTTAGCTGTTTGTTCCTATCCCAATATTTCTATCGCTTCGGTTCAAATACATATGGCATTAATTGCAGTGCAGTTTCTCACTAGGTAACAGTAATATGTTTTATTAATTACGCTGGTTCATTATGTTTTGTTGCATTCAAAATAGTAACTTGTGTTTAAGCCAAATTGCACGGTATTGTCTTACTTACACTTCGACACAATACGAATGTTTGTTCCATCTTCGACATATCAAACTTCGGACCGAAAAGCTTTATTTAGCAATTTGACTGTGTACACAATGCAAAAGTTGAAAAGCTGAAAAAATCCATAATTTTGCTAATAATCCCAAGGCATCCATTAACTTGATCACACATGTCGGGTTGATGCCACGAAATGTATGTATTATGTGTTTTCTAGATGGCCTTAATTCTGATAACGCTACTTTTTAACGGACCCTTTTTAGTACGAACCTCTCCATGTTAGTATTGAATAATGCGTTGTTTTTTAAACATAACCTCCAACTGTGTATTTAGACGAAAATTTAAACCACAAATTACTCATTGTTTTCTTAAAAATTTGTAAGTTTCTTCACTCTATCATCCTCCTGCTGTGTAACTGATTGTCTCATGACATGTGCAACCGCGGTGTAGTGCTTCTGCATAGTCGCGATCGAAAAGCTATGGCTTCCGTTGTGCTTCTATTTAGCATTTGTTGCTATAATCGGTTTTAAGCTTGCGTGTACTTTACCCTAAGGTAATGCATTATTGCATAGTTCTGTAATGTCCGTCGACTTCGATGAGGGTTATTTATATCCCGGCGGGGGGTGGGGTTGAGGCGTGTGGCGGGGATAAACTTTTTAAATTCCCGGTACCTCATAATTTTTGTCAGTAGTACCCGACTTGTACTAAATGTTGCATCAATTTTTGCTAATTTGTGCCACATTTCACAAATATTTGTTAATTCTTTCAAAATTTTCCGCGGAATTTTGGCGCATGGCGGCGCAGGCAGTAACATTGGTTTAACATGATGGTCCGACCCTCAAGAGTTAACCTCCCCCCGCATTATTTGCGATGTATTTAAGCGCACTGCTTTGCTGTATATGCTTTATTTCGCTTGATGATTTGTCCGCACTTTTGTGCCATGCGCAAACCTATATGATTCAAAAATTTATAAGCAATTTTTGAAATGTTTTTTTATTCAAAATGGAACATCATAATTTTCGTAACTACTCTCAATTCTAGTTTTACATGTTATAGTTGGCTTAAGTATATATTGGGCTTCCAGTTCAACTATGTAAATTTCCCTGTTTGAGTGTTACTGCTGCCAATTTACAAGCAAAAACCATTTATTAAAAAAGAACATTATTTGACTTAATTATGCTAATACTAGCAGTAACAATAAATGCGTACATGTCTTGCAACAAAATAATACCACCGAAGTAGAGTAAAGAATTCTAGAAGAATAACATAGGGTTGGCCGATCGACTGGCTATATTTAATACTTACTCAGAACATACTTGTACAAACTAAATTTTTAAGCTGTTTTAAACGACGCAGTTGTAGATTATGTTATGCTACGCTCTAATTAGTATGACCAGAATCCGATAATCGACTCAAGCGTGTGGGGTTCAGTTGTATACTGTTAAACGCCACATTACACCGCGTCGATTTCGCTCTATAGAAGCCAAAAATAACTTAACCGAAATTTTCTATCAGCAACATGACCTGCTCCAGTCATGTTTTTGACGACCGACTTAGACCCCATCTATTTCAATGAACTATCAGAGCTGCACCACATTTATGTTCTTGGATTACCCGACATATATACACTCTTCCCAGGTTCCTTGTCCACTAAAATTATCTACTTATGCTACGGCTACCTGTACTCGGGGGTACAGCTCCTGCTTCTTCATTCGTCAGCGTTTTTTCAACAATCTTATTCAGCATTCCGCCACAGGATATGCCGGGTATTTTTAACAAGACGATACACGAATACATAATTGGTTCGATTCCAACCTTGGTGTTAATACTAAACCGGGGAGAGCCCCGATTTCCAAATATTAACCCAGACGTACCCAGGCGTCTTTTATGAAATATATACTTGATCCAGATTGTATAGTATATACGTATGAGAGATATTCTAGCCACCCGTGTAGCGTCCCAGACTTAGTAAGATGTTTCTGTCAAACGGGCGCGCGTGCCTTATCATCTGCTGACTAGCCATGGTCAAATAAATCTACGTCGTTGTTTATCAAATATATGTGTATCTCTTTCAACGTGAAACGCTGGATTCCTGTCTGTTACTTTTCAGTTTCCGAATTCGCACTATAACGTGACTTCAAAATATAAATTCCGCCTGTATCAGCCTGGGTTTAATGTTTCCTATAAAACCGACAAGAATTGTAAGCTTTGTAATTTTGGCAATCTGGCGTGGATGAAATTAGTTATAATTATTTTCAAGTGCGTCAGATCAAAAAATAGACACCAGAATCCGTTCACTATATGTAATGCTTGTGTCGTTTCCTTTGTGTAATGCTGCAGAAGTCTAAAATTCTGAATTCATTTAAACATGTCAGATTTTAATTCTTTCAATTTAACTGCATGTAGATGGTTAGAATGGACCTACAGGTTTTCAATGTCCCTGGATGCGATGAACACTCAATAGTATTTGGTCGGTATGTGTCCACTGCCCCAAGTGTTAAAGAGCTACATCGTAGAAAAATTACTTCTTAATCATAAATTTTCATGAAGGCTGTAACATACATTTTGAATGTTTCCATATTCTTTGTCAATAACAAGTCTTATCATATTTATCTTTATATATATATTTATGTTTAGGTGTGCTGAAAATGAATAATGTCGCCCGTCAATGTTTTACTGGTGTATTATTATTTGGGGCAGTGAAGTGGGCTCAGGAAGTTTAATTTGGAACACGAAACTACTGCAAGCATAGAATAGGCACACTCGCTTCGTTTACGCTCGCTGCGCGAGTTATGTGTTAAATCTTATACGTTTGTTTCATTGAAATGTCATAATTTAGCATTTCTTGTTTATGTGTGGTGTGCCTATATTTGTACACTTTGCATTAAATGCTAGTAGTTTGAAGTAGTTATGTGTTACCTGGATTATTGGTGGCTTTATTCAAAACTAATTTGCGTTATCCCGGTACTGTTTTTGACAAAACAGGGCATTCGAAAGATTACGTGCGTTGATAGTTTCTCTCGGATTTTGGAAATATTCGCTGAAAAATAATCCTCTAAGGGACCTTCGAGCTTAAGCGAGTGTTGTATATATACATCACTATACTAAAGTGACTCAGGTTTGGGCAATATGAAGCGTGATTGAAATGTTAAATGAACGCACATAAGTACCGTGATATATTTTGAAGCAAACAATTTATCAAAATTTTACATATTAACCCCGTTTAGGTACGGAAATTGGACTCGAACTCAAATGCCGGTTTTAGCTATTGAAAATGCCAAGTAGTCATTTGCTGTAGCATTTTTTTGTTTAAACTGACACTGAAACCTAAAAGATTATGTTTCTAACACTCTTTGCCCTCATTGTAGCTTCACTTTGTCGGTTCGAAACAAACTTACACCAACGATTGCTGATGAACGTTTATCTCTGTAGTTGTAGTTTGCTATGGTGAACTCATGTACATTGCACTTGATATGTATTTACCGGTGAATATCTGCATTTTGATGTACGTAAGTGTGCTTTACTTTTCTAGATTATTATGCTGGATTTAAATAATTGCAACAGGTTGTAGTGGCGTTTGTACATTTACGTATACGACGGTATGTTATTTACTTTTTGTTACGAGAAAAAGAATTCCAAATTTGAAATTGTGAAATGGAAATGGAATGAAACGCCAAAGCATTTAGAAATAACACACTAGCTACGCTAGGCATCAACGCACAGTAGCTAAGTGAGCTTATCGCGTGATGTAATCTTGCGCGCGCGGTGTTGCGAGTTTCGGTTCAGACGCGGTGTGAGGGGGAGGGCAAGTCAGGCTGTAAATCTTCGAGGTTTTAATGGGTTCCCGCGCAACAGGGAAAACCCGGAAATTTATCATTTTGTGACAGGGAAAAATTTGAGAATTCTTAATTTTAATTAGCACTTTTGAGAGAAAATAATTGTTTAACTGGGTTTCATTTTTTGTTTTAACTCCCATGTCCCCTTTAACTGGCTTCACTACTTGGGCTCCTAAATCTCCGAACATCAAAATGCCGATATTACAATACCCTTAACATTATAAAGCCGAACGCTAATCTAAATGTTGAATTCGCGCAGGAATTTCATATTCGAAAAATCAGAATTGTTGAAACAAAATATTGTGTTAATGATACGAAATCTTGAAACAAAAATAATTCGGGCACGTTTACTGCGCAAATTACCGGGTTAAAGACACATAATCCGGCTTCCACTGAGCTCTTACATTTTCCTTTCTGACCGTTAAGCTATAACCCGTTTGTCGTATTACTATCCGGTGTGAAAATAATTTCAATTGTCTAAATTGAAATTCAGCAAGAGTTGGTTAAACCCTGACATTCATCCTGATTTCGCTGCATGGGCTTGAGCAGTACTATCCGCTATCTAACGCCTGTGTACCGAGTGCTGCTATAATAGTTGTTCTTCATAGTTGCAAAGCTCGATTTAGTGTCAACTTGAAACGGGGAATTTTGGCCCCCTGATACAGGGAAAATGGCTCCCCAAATTCCGCGGGAACCCTGTTTTTACGAACTAATATTTTTTCAATTTCCCCTACGACTTATGGACACATATACGTGTATGTGTTTTGATAAGTATTATAGCAGAGATTGGGGTGTCTAAATACCCTACGTTCTCTGTTAGTAACATGTAAGAGTGTGAGTAGCTTTAGCCTTGGTGTGATACGGATACAAATAACTAACCCTGCAAACGTTTATTTTCGTGTAATGTATGAATATAGACACTGTTCAAAATTTTGTAGCGCATCTTTTCAGCCAGTTAGTCACAGCCAAGATACCTGGGGTGAAATTTTGAAGTATGATGGTTTGCCAGATTTTTCAAAAGCAGATTTCATTCTAATTTTGGTGTATATAGGAATACGTTTTTAGATTGCTAGTTGACCCTGCTTTAATTGTCGCGTTTTAGTGAAACCGCTTTCGCAGTTGGTAAATCTTGGAGCTTAAGCCTATTGATACATATATTGTAAAAATAGTTTTGTTTTGGAAATTGTGAGTTAGCGAAAATTTACTACGTGTTCTTAATAAAATAAATCTAGATTTTTCAGGTTTTAACGAACATTTAAAAATACATAAATGTAAGCTTCGTAAGCAAAAATATATACATAAATGTAAGCTTAACCTCTCCGTCTAAAATATATAACTTATTTCAGTGCATTATATATTTGTTTTAGGAAACTTATCTTGTAACTGTCTTATCGCCAAGCTGGTTAATTCTGAATGCTGAAGTAACACCCCATTTGCAGCTACTTACAAAGTAAGACCAATAATATCCATATGTTGCCGAGACATATATTGCTCGTTCCGTATATTTTGGGCCTCATGAGCTCATTTAAAATTTTTTTGATCCAAATCCTAAAAATCCGCGTAGCAAAGCATTATATTGAGCCCAATAGCGGTTTATTTGCTCTACGAAACAAACCCAGTTGGACTCAGATATCTACATCGTTTATTGAGGTATAATAAATAACTTGACTTTTCAGGCCCCTTTGCGACCTTCGCTCGTTTCTCTCAGTACGCTCATAATTCAACTATATGACTTTGGTATTTGATTTTTTAAGTTCCAGTAAATATTTTGTTAAAATTAATATAAAATTTTCTTACCATTTCTTTATATGAAAACAATGATTTACTTGATTTTGTAAAGCGTGAGTAGTGCTAATTTTTCATCTTGCCGCCCAGGTATGTTGTAATATACAACCGCTTTACTGGTTTCATATATTTTATTCTCTGTTGATCCTCAATTATTGGTTGGAAATAATTGCTCCATAGCCTTTATCCTCCTATAGCAAGAGACTTGATTATTGCTTGTTGGCACAGTTTTATCTAAAATAACACGTGGTAAGAATATACTTAAATGAAAGGTTTGGCAGGGTATCTGGCTCGAAGCCATTCACCCGTGTCTGTCTATTTCGTCCAGATAGTGCCTCCTTACACTGTCAGATAAAACACGCAGTATTTCTATTCAAAACTGTACAAACATGTTTATTGTAGTGCCAATATTATATATATAATGGCTATAGGTGAGGGAGTAGCCGGCACCTCGGGTCTTGCAAAAATCGTGTTTTGGTTGTGTTTCCGGCAACAGGTAAAGCGAAAGCCATACCGCAACAGGACTTCTATTAAAAATTTGGTAGTCCACAGAGACTTTTTAGGCACACTAATCAGTTTTCTTTCACAGCTGGACAAAAATTTTGTAACAAAAAGTGGCCTGTAAGGACAAGTTGATAAAATTACCTACCGTAAGATTTTTTCATTTTAACCCGATAACAGATGTTCATTCTAGCCTATAAGCTTGAATCTTTTTGTCATTTAGCGCAGATTTCATTATCCCTACCGAAAACGGGCCCAAGTGGTCTGGTCGCGAATGGTCCCGAAAAATCACGTTATTTATTGGAATCTTCACAACTGATATGTTGATATCCGAGGCGACTGGGCAAATTTTGCAAAGCAAATTAATCTCTATAAGACTATATGTAATGCTTTGTTACGCGGCTCTTTCAAGGTTTGGCACGAAACCAGCGATATCTCAACAACAACTCAGGCTATACGGCTTGTAATGGCCTCCTTTTATAGAGCAATTAATGCTCTGCGTATGGTTTGTTGTTATTATCGAGTTGGGTTAAACGGGTTTTGAATGGGCCCATCAGATCTAAAATACCCGAAAAAGGCAATATATATTGGTCTGATTTTGTAGGGCAATTTCTCCGATATGTGCAATAAGCGAGTATATCTCCTCAACTATTCAAGCAACATGGCTGATAGTCGTCATGTTTTGTGCAGTTTAGCTCTATATGCTTTGCTAAATTACATAGTCAGCACTCAGAATTCGCAGCCTTTGCTACAAAACAAGCTACTAGTGCATAGGTGTGTCATATGCTTCAAAAGTGTCAACATGTTCACGCCTTACCCACATTCACCAAGAAGTTTAGGCCTTCATTATAACGTTGGCCATTGCCGTGTTGTGAAACTGTAACTTCACCAGCTGATATTGGCACGCAATAAGTTGAGCTGTTTTTCAGCAAATGTACGTGTTTATTGTACTGGATACCTATATGAAAATGTCTCTAAATAGAGCAGTTATGACATTTTATGCACTACACTGGCAGTGAACTACTATAGTTTCAAATCGCGCTCGTTTTACTGACATGGTCTTTTTTAGTTAAACAGTAAGCAACTATTCGATAAAACCCTACTTTAAGATGCCCAGGAGCTTAGCAATTTATCAACGTGGTGTTGTAAGACACTAATGGCACATCTGGTTTTTATTTACCTTACTACCTCTGGTTATCATTTATTTTCAACTACCTGTTTTATAAGCTACCTTCTATTGACTACCTGTTTTATAATAATAGTATTTTGTATTTTTCTTATATATATACCTCTTATGTATTATATGGTACAGTTTAATAAGCATACGGCTTAATAAATACCGGGCGTGTGAATATCAATTCGGTAAATACAATTGTGATTTTGGTGCGTAATTGTTCGAATATTTTGTCTTGAACCCTAAAATGGCTCTAGCTTTATAAGCATGTTTGTGTAAACAACGGTGTAATTTAACTATTAAGTTTCTACTGTAACGCCTTATTTGGTTGTTTCATTTTGGCTGACGGTTTCTATACCGACAAATGAGATTTGTGGCTTACGAGTGCTAGTTCATAAATGTGACAGTGGACAACAGAGACTTTCTGTAACCATTTAAATTTTTAGAGGCGATAGTTGGTATATTGGCACTCCATAGTATTGGTTTAATGGTAACTTGCACGGATACCATGTACCAGAACATCGTAAGCCTTGGGCAACGAGATGCCACAAATGATACCTAGAAATAGTTCAGTGACGTAACGTGTTATATTAACTGTCAGGACAAAGAGTAAGAATATAAACATTGCTACAAATAGCATCGCTATTTTCTAATAATATCTCTAATGAACTGAGCGGGCGAAAAAGGCGGTTAGTGCGCTCAGCTCGACCTTGCTCTGATATCTTTATAGTGGCCGGCAGAAGTATCGTCCGTATCTCTACCTCACAAACCATGTAAATCTCTTGTTCTTTTACGTATTCATAATGTTTCGATGGTGAATATTTTTATAGTAATTGCAGTGCAAAACAGAAATATATGTTTTATAATTTATATTATTATATACATAATTTTGTCTATAATTTTTGTTACAAATGTGACAATATTTTAACCCGGTGTATTCGATTTGTTTAATATGCACATTGTGCAACAATAATTTAAAACTGGTGATTGTTTTTTTTTGCGTACTTTATTTCATATCTGTAATGTAACGTATGTGAGTGGAGGCCTGTCGATTTTGATGTCTTTTAAATTTGTCTCTTTATTGCGTTGCATTTTTTGAGTGTCGTTCTGATGGTTGCAGTAGAGTATGACATCTCCGTTTTGAGCGTTCGATGTATTAAAATTATGTACGTATATTTGTTTTTTACCAACTACCGCTGGGACTTTTAGTGCACTAAATTCGAGAAAAATACGCAATTTTTATACCAAACCCACAGCGTTATAGAAAAGACGCATAACCCATTATGCTATTTTGACGCAAAGATATGGTCATCTAGTTGTGCCTTTTACTACTGTTGGCAATGTACAAGCTGGAGTTTGGGACGCCGACGACCCAAACGAATTTATGCTCATTTCTGTACTATAATCTTGTGGCGACTATTATAATGGCGGTTTATTACGTAGCTAGAAATGAAGATTCTGCGTCTGGTTTTACTTGTTCGTTGTTTTTGCTTCTTCTTCAATTATTAAAGTACAACAATTTTTACGGTATTTGGGAATTGGCGGACCTTGTTCTTAGTATTTAATTCTAATGCTTTGGATTGTCATTAACTACGTATCTGGCTCCGAAATGTATATACGATGCTGCAGTATGTTTTCATGATGGGGGATCCTGAGTGGTTGCACCCCCTAGGTGCTGCACACACCTAACCTTGGGTGCCGCGCCCGCCTCCATCTCCATTCTCCAAAGGTGCTGCTCCGCCACAAAAGTGCTAGAAAAATAATTTTAGACGACGAAGTAGAGTGATCAGTATGAGGTAACGTTGGGGGCTCGGAAAAGGTTTGGTTACTGCACTGATCCACCCCCGCCGAGATAATGTACCCCGATTCGTAAAAACGTGCGAGTGATTTATAAAAAAATTGTATTGCAACGATTTTCAGTCTCTTGGCTAAGTAAAATGTAATATGTGTGTAGAAGGAATTCTAGGGAAATTTTTGCCACCTAAAATTGTTTTAAAAGATTTCTTATTTGTAATAATGCATGCCCGACAGCGTATATTTATGCTCTTTGTGTTAATTTACACCTGAGGTTTTCGCTCGCTTTGCGAGAATGAGTATCATGGCTTAAAGGAATGGGGGTCTGACCCTTAAGATGTAACATTGGGTATTTGGGCCTGACTTTGGTATTGTTAAGATAGACCTGAAGTGGTAACTGAGGCTTTTGTGGCAGAAATGTCCCTTAAAGTTTGCCATTAGAGATTATATATATAGATTTATAAGGAGATTTATGTAAATTTTAGAGTAAAATTAGAAAATTGCATTCAATTTTATTGATATTTTAATAGGATGGTTTCCTTCGTTTTTACTTCGCAAGCCCGAATTTGAATTATTTGGTTTACAATGGTGATTTTGGTACCACTCGACGCAGCTGTTCAGAAAATTAATTTTTTGCTAGCGGCTCTTAAATTTTATAATTCGTGGAAAACAAAAGGTGCAGTCAATGAACTGTATATATTCGAATTTGTACAATTACCATTCTCAAGTCATTTCAGACATACCTATCCCGCCGCTACGTATATATAAATTTAACAATTTCTGTCCGATATTTTGATATATATAGAAAATTGATTTTGTATTTGTTGACCAAGCATGAATCGAACTTCGGAAACTTTCCACTTGTCCATTATATTAATGATTCGGTTCCATGTTATATGTGCATTAAGCTTTTAGCATATACACGAATAAATTAGCTTATTTATGTGCGGTACATATTGAGCTATAAATTAGAATTTCGTGGTATATTTCTTACAAATAGCTAGCAACGAACAGGTCGTAGCTTCGGAGCTGTGTTCGGTCTGTTTCTGCAGTATATTCAATAGGATCCGCGAAATCAACACCAGTTTCTGCTCTCCGTTTTGTGTCTGAAATAGCTGTCATCTATTTCCGTGCAGTACCGATAAGACAGTATTGTCGCGTTGTAATGGAACGGAATAGCCGCTTTTTAAGCTTAAAGAAAGCAAGCTTTTTGTTGTATTTCTTTCGACGAGAGGCTTAGTGGCATAAGACCAAATGGATCTGGTTTTGGGATATTTTCATGTATATACGAGTTCGCTGGTACAACCTAGTTGTGAGCCCTAAGGAAATCGCTAGCCGGGTACCCGACCAAAATTCCCGGGTATACGATGTATATATATACTAGGACCAGTTCTGGCCCTAAGGTATCCCAGCTGCACCACCACTTTTCCTTGGTGTGGTGCCCGGACAACCCCGGCTTCCACGACTTCCCGGTGATCTATGCGATGACCTAAGGGAACCGCCTAGCTTAGTAGGCTGCCGGCGGGTTAACCAGGGTGTTCGGCCTGGCCCCTATGTTGGCCCACGTATCTAATGGTATGAAGGTCCCCCGAGGGAGAATCGACCCTTAAGTCTGCTCACAGGTAATAAAGCTGACTTGCCTTTCCCTCATAATCCACTTAATCCCCTAAGCGGGGTTCTCCGATCCTAGTACAACCTAGCAAGGCTTCCCGTTTTGTCCCAGAATATGTAATGCCTTGACCCAATAACTAGGATGCTACCCGGTCATGATTCCAAGAGTGACCAGGGTTGGGGTGTAAGTACCGTTGCGTTATCCCTCGTTCTGACCCTAGTGTAATGCAAAACCTGCCTTAAAACCTAACATGTGCCAGCAGGTCTATCCTGAAGGTGGTCTCAGTGGGGATAGGCTCACAGAATTTTGTTACCTATAATAACGCCACGGCAGTGAGGCGAGGGCCCCAGTCCCTAGAGCGAATAGACTTTGACTCCTAGTGACTATATGACCGGCGGCAAGTTATGCGATGCTATGATTAGCTGCGAAGGGTTGACGGCAGAGGGCCTTCTTAATAATTCAGGAGGACGCGGGGTGTGGCGTGGGCTGCCGGTTCTGGCATCGAAGCGGGGAAAGGTGGGAGAGCTTGAATGAGCAGGGTATGGCCGGAAGCGGACAGTTTTGGCTAACTCATTTGCAGCGATAGAGGATTTACTTAAACTCCGTATATTTATGGTGTCCGAACGCGATTAGTTCTTAAGATCCCTACAGAGACTAAGTTCAATAACCAGATAAAAATTTCCGAACTGCCTTGAACAATTACACAACGGCGGAACTGTTTTACTGTTGCCTCTTTTGCACATAATAACATTTTATCAAATCCAAACGGCGTGCACGCCACACGATTTACAACAAACAAGTTATCAAGGTAGTGACTGCGAGTACCCTGCAAGATACTCTGATACAAATACCACCTCCTTCTTGAACGAACGCAAAACCCTTAGTCGAAATTTAGTCGCTTTGAGCCCGACATTTTTTGATATGGATTTGCTCAATTTCCCGGGGACTCCTTAGTTGTACTCTTTTATAAACAAAAGGGTTATCCACCCATGAAACCACGATATTTTGTTCTTTACGTACTAAAAATCCCAGATGAAAGAAAAACAGGACAGAAGGTCCATAAAATTTGTGCATTCGCGACAGAGGCTGGAGCAGTCCGCGTACGATCTGACTAGACCTAGCCCTCAGAAGTTCCGAAAGATTGTGCCGATTTGGATTCTCCCCGTAGTTGCACGGTTAGAAAACCCACCTCCCACCATAAGTCAACGCGGTCAGCCCACTGACAGCTCCAGTCTCTGTTTAATTCTACGCTCAACTAGTGAGTCCCTTTAACATTTTTGATTAAGCTCTGATCCACAGTCGTTTGCATCGCATACTAACCAGAAATAAAAGAAACAGCGGACGAATGGGGAAATTGGGGACAATGCGTGTCACCCGGGGATGCAAACGGCTACGTCCCCCGAGTCATTCCTTTCACCACCTGTAAATTTTAGCTAAAACCTAGTTAGGAGTAACGTTTGACCATGTCTCCTCGCATTATAAATTTTTGTCTAAACCTATGTACGAATTGAACGTCAGCCGAAACAGTCCCGGTTCGTCGCCCGTCGAAAGATGGTCCACAATATTCTTCGAAAGGGGAGAAGTAAAAAGCAGTCTGGACCCCTCGGCCTGCCGAGACGACATGCCAGGGGCAGCAGAGGCTTTCAATCGAGGGCCAAAAACTCCGAGGGCTCCCGGTTACCGTAGCTGCACGACTTGGGGTGCCTGGGTTCTTTCCTCTCTTTGTAAAAATGAACGCAACCCCCTAATTTTACAGAAACCACGCGGGGTACCGCTCGGGAAATACCAAAACCCGCGACGAAGATCGCGACTGTCTCGACACTCCTAGAATTTTTGAAAGACGCTGGTTGGCTTCCACCGCATTCTGCGATGCCACTCGGAGAATTTGATCCTACGCCTTATAGCTAAATTTCGATCACCATCGTTTGCCTTAGAATAGCAATTTTTCGCTTACTAAATTTTTTGCCTTAGAAATTTTGTTCAACATGATTTGTCCTAGAATAAAAATTTTGCTGACTCCCCGGACTTGAGAACAGAGGAAAAACGCCCGGGACGCGGGGAACCAGTCGATATGTGCGTGAACATAAATTTTCGAACAATCTAGCCTAGTCTCGAGAATTTTGACGGGGCGCGGGGAGCATCCTTCCGACGCTCCAACGTCCGCAAAGGAAGGCCCTTTTTAAAATCGAAACATGTATCAAACCAGGGGAGGCTCTCCACCGTGGGAGCACGGCGAGAAACTACCCCTAGTATACCTAACGGAAAGAAAAATGAAAACCTAAAGCAAATAAATTTTGAAAGTGGCGACAGCCGCCAAACTTAGAACAAAAACATCGCCTGGTCCCAATCGGGGAATTGGGCAGTCTCCTTTTATATCCCGATCTAACCTCCCTTGTTAAACCCTACTTGTGCTCTCAAAAGCGGTGAAATTTGAAAGAGAGAATAATCGTGTCCTCTACAATATTCCACAAAGGCCTACAAACATTTAAGCTGATAATAAATCGACATACAATTACAAACAACAACGATAACTAATAAGCGCCCCCAAAACATCAAGATACCGACGCCGACGTATGTGCCAATGTAAAACGTTGTTCAGCGATGGGCAGTGGCCGAAACGTGTCAAATTGGCGTAAACAACCGAAACTTCCCGCTGGTCGGCGCGAGGCTTACAATTTTGCCAAATATAAAAGCGGTTTAGGCGCTGTATATAACTTAGAATTTTATAGGTTTTTTATTTATGTTTCAGGAACGTAGAGGAGTAGGCGGCCGGGGGCGGGATCATATCCATTCCCTGGCTGGTCGCCTACTTATGAGAGCCTTAACTTTAATGTAGTTCCTCTAGGAGGCCCGTTAGAGGCCGTTTAATGCGTTCGCGATAGTAAAATTTTGGGTCCCAACTGAGTTATGGGGATCCTGTGGATATCCTTTGGGGCGGGTGGCCCCGGTTTTCAATAAGATAGTTAGTATAGAACCCAATTAAGGTACTGAGCTCGAAAAATCGAGATGTGGTGATTTAGGACCTTAAAGTTTGGGAGTTTAAACGCCGGATTGGGGGTCCATAAGTACTTACGGGTTGGGGTTAAGTTGACCCGAATGGGAAATTTTGAAGCCTTATAGGCCCGTAGTGATAATTTAATGTTCCACATTTGGTTTGAAATGCTTAAAAACCCCAAAATTCCAAAATTCTTACACCCCTTGTAAAAATGAAACTTTCTCACATTAGGTAAATTTTATCTCTTGTTTCATGTATTCAAATTATCCCGCACCATACAAAATACTTGTCATTTTCCGCCGGCATGCTAGGATAAGCTCGCGAGCCCCAGACCATTATAAAAAGCCCAAATTGTATTTTTGTCGCAGGGGATTTTGTACGACGCCCCGTCCCATCCTGACACCCGGACACATACACAGTATACATTGAATTATCGCACAACAACAACATATACGTTATAGTTTACGGATGCGCACCGGAATCGACCCTGGGGCACCTAACCAACAAAACTGTTAAGACAAATTGTGGTAGAACATGAAATCTTTCCCCTTGTCCCCGGCCTATCCGACTACGCATCCATACCGTGTTCCAATACAAATCAATTATACAATAGTACATCAATATTATTCATAATGTAATAGCAGTCCTGGGATCGATGGGATACCTCCACAATAGGATTTTGATTCAATTTTGGTGCGAAATCACCCCGCGCACCTCGGGCTGGTGGAGCGCGATTACACATTTACAGCACAACAAGATAATGTTTATTTTATTTGGCAAAATTATGAATAATACACAAACAAATCCCTGGATCACGCTCCACCGGTATCCGATCGCCCTTTATTCACTGAATTTAGAGCCTTTTACCTAATTTTGAATATTTAGGACTCGGGCTGTTACATCTCTTAAATATCTTTGGATTTTATAGACTTCTTACTTATGGTAGAAATTGAATTTGTTTAGATATGCTTAAGAAAGTGAAAATTTTGCGTGATTAACTCATGCGATGTGCAGCCCTTGATGTCAGTTAAGTAAAATTAGTGTGAAATTCGAAAATTAGCCCGTTTGAGCTTAAAATCACAAAAATTTCCCAAAAATTTATTAAAACGAGGGTAGAAGGACGATCAATTTGTTTGGTTTTCACCAAAAACGCGTCCCTTCTCCCTTATTATTCGGTGGTTTTGGAAGTTTTCCCTTATTGTTTGTAATATTTTATGCTAGTTGGCCTAAATTTTTTGAGGCTTGAAAAGTATGTTTCCGAAAATACTATTTGTTATTCATACGATCAATATATCATTCTTAGCCGCATATAATATAACATGATATACTTGTACAGTAGCATATTGTTATAATTTTTTTTGTAGCACGTACCTCCAAAGTTTCCAGGACAGGGTTGCTCCCATGCCATAGTTTCAAGGTAGCCCCTAGGAAAAGATCCGGCTGCCGGAGTGCCAAATCCCAGAGTTTCCCATTTATTGAATTTTAATACTTTCGTTGGATAATTCGGAGTTGGGTTTGCTTGGTTCGCTCTAACTTTAATAACAAGCCTTCTTATCATTAGATTAGCTAGGAGTTATCTGTGCCGTCCGTAACACTTAGTTTGGTTACTTATATTGGTGTCCTACTTTATTCGTTCTGCACTATCCTATTGGCCATTCGCTACGAATTATTTCCTATTTATGTTAGATATGTTTCGCCATTATTCGCCCTACTTGCTCCGACCATTTCTATTATCCATTTAGCGTCAGCGGGGTTAAAAGCGACTGGCCAGTTCGGGAAGTATACATTGTGGAACGCATTGTGCTGTTACCGATGGTTGGCGACAATTCGCTTGAATTCGATTGTCCAAGACATTGCGTCCTGGTTGGTTGCGGCCCATCGGGGTATTGGCAATGCGGCGATGATGGGTGTTCCTGCTGGTACTCGCCGAGACAGCATCCCTAGATGGCGCTTGATCTTCTTGAAGGCTGCAATTCGCTTGAATTCGATTGTCCAAGACATTGCGTCCTGGTTAGTCGCGGCCCATCGGGGTATTGGTGGTGCGGCGATGAGGGGTGTTCCTGCTGGTACTCGCGGAGACAGCATCCCTAGATGGCGCTTGATCTTCTTGAAGGCTGCAATTCGCTTGAATTCGATTGTCCAAGACATCGCGTCCTGGTTGGTCGCGGCCCATCGGGGTATTGGTGGTGCGGCGATGATTGGTGTTCCTGCTGGTACTCGCGGAGACAGCATCCCTAGATGGCGCTTGATCTTCTTGAAGGCTGCATTTGAGTTGGTCGCATGGAGCTGCTCCAATGGCGCCTTTCGATAAATGTATTGATAGCCTCCAAGCAGGATAACCCATTTGGTTAGCGGTGTCAGGACAGCGCTGCAGAGTTGGATCATGCGGATCAGCGTGGTGCCCGGCCATGCGCAGACTAGCCACTTGTTATCGTTGGCTATCTCCAGCAATTACAACGTGAGTGCGTCACCCAAACTAATGACGTGGGGCCAGCGGGCGTACCCGGAGGTGAGGTACTCACGCACCTCTTCCAGAAGCCGGCCCATGACGTTGTGGCAGTGTCTGGGTTGTTCGCCTTGCCGCAGCTGCTGGATCGTGCGTCCGCCACCCCAGAAAACATCGGTGGTTACCTCCAGGAGCGGTCGATTACCAGTGAGATGTAAGATCCGCGCGTAGCTAGGGATGGTGAATTTGTGGAGCAGGATCGGCCGCATAATGTGCTCGAGCAAGGGCTTGAGCCGGGCGCTTGTAATGTTGTCGACCAGTTCGTCCTTTAGCGCCCGTGCCCTTGCCCTTATTTGTTGCGGTGTGCCGATCATGTCCATTAGTTCCTTGCCCGCTTCCATTAGCCCAAGTACAAGGAGCACCTTGATTTGATAATGCTGTTTGACCGTTTTAGCCGTGACGCCATCGTGGTGGAAGGGTGTCGGAGATTCATGCATGCTGGATAGCTCCGGCCACTCGGTGCCGTATGACAGGAAAGGAACGTAGGGCTGCGTCAAGTCGACGTGATAATTCGGGATGCTGGGCAGGCGGTATGTTGTCGCTTCGGGCGGGGCATACGGTCCGCTTGTCGATAACCGTCTGCCTGGGCCGCCTTCGGACCGCCTAGTCCCATCGTCATTGCGTCGCTGAACGCCATTGTCCGCCTGACTCTCACTGCGTCGCCGAACGCTGTTGCTGTCCTTTTGGTCTTTACCGCATCGCCGAACGCTGTTGTCCATCTGTAATAATATAATTTTTATAGATGATCATCCTTTCCCTTATAGTAGTCAATTTTCGCTGCGCATATGTGTGTGGTTAAGTACGGTGGTGCACACAGTTTTCCTCATCGCCTCTCCGTTGCTGGTGTAGGCGGAAGAGTCCGGTACAACGGATGTAATGGCCTACCCAATTGACCAGCTCCATGTGACAAGCGGGCTCCACCAGTGGTTCAGCCCATCGTTGGCGATCCTCCTCCCGGTTGAACGGTCCGACCGTAACCCAGGCGCCTCGAGTGCCGTTAATGGTGCCGACCACGTGGGCATGATGACGCTCCGTAGGGCCTGGTGTTCCTCGGTAAACCGCAATTTTCGGGCGCGCAGTTCCGCCGCCCATACCTCGCTGGTATAATTGGTGGTGTTTCAATGCGGAGGCGGTGGGGCAACGAAGACAGCCCCGGAGGCGCCATTCGAGCACTTCCAGCTTCCGCTTGACCCGCTTCATGAACGCACTGGGCGACAAGACGGTATTGTTCTCACGCCGCAGCTTGCCGTATCCGCCCAGGATGATGACGCAGTCTGTTTGGGGCGTGACAAAAGCATTGGCCCACTGCACCAGGTCAGCCATCTCCATTCGTGGCCAAGCGAACACCAGCCAATTTTGCTGGTCGGCGACGTTGAGCAGCGGTAGTACTTGCCCGTCGCCCACGATGATGACTTGGGGCTATCGCACGAGGCCGTCCCGGTGATACGCCCGAATCTCTTCCAGCAAACGGCCCGTCACTTTGTGGAACGTCCGGTCACAACAGCATTCAATGTGGGTTGCGCCTGTTCCCCAAAAGTCATCGAACGTTGCGTTGAATAAAAGCCGAGTGCCGGTGGCTTCCAGCTCCTCCGCACATTCAGTCATGCTGAACTTGGCCAGTAGAATTGGCCGCATGACGTGCGGGTAATACGCTTTCAGCAATATGCCGCCTCTTCAGCTGTAGTCGGCGGTGTAGCGCTATGCTGCGGACCTGCAGCTCATTTGGGCTAACGTCCGCCTAAGCCAACTGCTTCACGGCGTTGTCGAAACCCAGCAAGTCCAACACGCTGAGGTGGAAGTGTTCCGACGCGCTGGATTAACGCCGCCCGTTATGCTGGAAAGAGTCGGCTGTCGTTGTTTCTTTGGCGAGCATTGGCCAGCGGGTTCCCTTGGAGGCGAAGATTTCCACGCGCGGCCCTGGTTGAACGCGATATAGGGCACCGTTGGATAAACGCCGGCGCCGCAGACCATCGGCACGTGCTGCAAGCCCTTTGGCAACAATGGCATAGGGATATTGGTGCTGTAGCTTCGTCGCATCTATAATTTATATACCGGGAATAAGTCTGGATATAAAGATAACTTAGTTCACCTGCGGATATTCTCTTTAACCTCCTTCTACCCCCTTCTGTTGGACAGTCTTGCTTACTTGCGTTGAGGTACGTGCGAGTATGGGTTAGGATTAGTCCACCTGCAGGTCTAGATAGTCCGAGTCAGACTCTTCGTATGGTGGTGGTCAGGGTGTTCGTTGTCGCCAAACTGCAGGGTGTAGTTCCTGGCTAGAGGGATATCGTGGGAATAAGGTCAGTGGCTGGGTCCCACCTGGCGAGCGTCCTCCCATCAAGAGTTGTCGTGGGGTTAACAATGGTGCGCTGGTCATTGAGGTGGTGACGCTGGTGGATTGTGCGCGTGTAGTAGAGGCTAGCCTAGTTGATGTTCCTGTCGTTTCGGTGATGGTCGTCCCTGGTTCCTGCAAGGTTACACGACTGGGTCTACGTAGGGCGTCCCCTACTTCCTCGTCGGATGCTGTGCCATATGGCCTAAAGATCCGGTCCCTGGCCTGGCGGTGTAGAAGGTGTCTGGTTGGTACCGTTGCATGAGTAGTGCTAAGGCGTATAATCCCAGAGGTGGTAGTAGTAGCGGTGGTGGGATGTACCAGTTTGGTGATAGTTCCTGTGGACGATCCTGTCTGGTCAGTAGTACCAAACTGGATAGTTCAGCCTCCTCGTGCCGACACAACTTGTTTTCTTTGAGTGGCCCGTCCAACAAGTGCCTTCCCTCGCTTTTCCGGCGGTGCTCGTGTGCGAGGAGGGGTACTTAAGGTCACAGCGCGGACAGTTCCTCTCCGGGGTGCTGGCGCTTCGCTGCTTGACTCCGCAAGTGTAAATTCGCTTAGTGAGTCAGAGGTTCCCGGTTGTGTAGTAGGCGTTCTGGAGCTACTGCTGGATATTTCTTGTCCTGTCTGACCGAGCCGTTCAGCTGAAGAGGGTTCCTGCGATGTTTAGCTAGTTAACTCGTCGTCTGCTTCAGCTGGTCTCACGTCCTCCGTGGTACCCTCTCCAGAGGTCTCAAATACAGGACAAATAGCTGGACATTGGCGACCCTGGATGTGGCCGAGTGAAGGCCGCCTCGCGAGAAACCCACTGGTGAGGAGGCATAGGTCTGTCGACAGCTGCTGGTGGGGCGCTATAAGGACGCATTGCGGTATAGTCCCCTACGGTTTGTGTTGACATTTCCATTGGTACTCGCAGCCGTGATGCCATAATATGTTCAGCTGGTCGTGATTGAAATAATAGATGGTCCTGATTAACGAGCATAATTGCGTAGCGCAAATCCCCTGAGATGTATGGTCCCGGTACGACAATTCCATCTGAAGCTCCGCGTGGTGTGGTAGACAGCGTGATATCTGCTGGGTAGAAATGTTGTCCTTCCAGTATTCCAACACCTACCGTCGGTACGCCGAACGAGACTTCCTCACTGGTTGCCACTATTCTTTCCATCGTAGTTACTGGTACAGTATGTTGTCCGTATTCTACTTGTGTATCTCGGCTGCCAGGTTCTGGTATGTACGAAAAGGCTTCTTGACTATAACCTGTTCTTGCAACATTGGTGGCCAAGATGGTTTTATTTCTCTGTCCGGATCAGTCAGTGGAATCCGACTGTCTGTTCTTGGATTCTGCGGTTCGTAGTCATCCGTCCGATACTCAATATGTTCCACTGCCGCTTGCTCGGCCTCGATCTCAGCGTATGTACGGCGATATAAGTTAGGGTCATTAGGGTCACCCATTTCCACGCTCTCGGTATCTGAACTATCACTGACTGCTGTTGTTACAGTACGTACTGCTACCTCGTGTACGGGTTCTATTTCAGTAACAAAATCTCTATCAGCGATAATTCGCTGTGTTGGTTCATTCAAACACCTTTCTAATATGGAAGCATGTACCTGGCCTAGCCAGTCCCCTACATTAGATACTGGATCTAATGCCCTAAAACATGGCTTAGTTCACGACATGTGCCATGCCTTCCGGATTAGAATGCATTCGTACGCGCATGCACGGCGGGGTGATCCCTAATATTTCGTATGGCCCACACCAACGAGGCGTGAGTTTCCTAGATGTTTCTGGAGTGGTATCTTGCCTATAAACCCAAACTAATTCTCCAGTATGATAGCGTGGTTCGCGTGCTCGCCTATCGTACCTTAGCCGATTTAATTCTTGGGCTGCTTTCATTGATTGGTATGCACGCTCCCTAATAGAAGCCATCCAGCGCTGCGTGTTGTCCCTATAGGAGTGAGCACATGTGTATCCAGTGGCTGCACTATGCGTGTCATATTCTCCGGGCAACCTAGGATAAAATCCATGCATTAGCAAAAATGGTGGGTACTTTGTTGCTGTGTACCGACGAATTATAAGCTATGATGCAAAATGGTAATGATACATCCCATGAATGGTGATCATCTTGTGGTACACTCACTCGCAGTAGGTACAATAATGTCCTATTAAATCTTTCTATTTCTCCATTTGCCTGAGGGTGGTAAGCTAGACTCATGTGTCGAAATATCTGCATTTCTTGACACAGGTTTTCAAACATGTGCGCGGCAAACGCACCTCCTCTATCGGACTACAGCTCTCTGGGAGATCCGTACTTATAGACTACCTCATATAAGAATATATGAGCGGCTGTGTGCGCATCCTGGTGCCTTATTGCTACTGCTATTGCAACCTTGGTGAATTGATCTATAAACGCAATAACATAGCGGTTGCCTGCTTGCGACCGAACTTGGATGTCCAGTATGTCTACGAATACACGATACATTGGTTGATTTGCCTAAGGAACCCTACCCAATCCGGTGGTTATCCGAGAAATCGCGTCCTTTGCGGACTGGCATAGAGGGCATCGCCTGATCCATTGTTGTGCGTGTTCGGACATACTCTTCCAATAATAAAATTGTTTTAATTTTGCTAGTAGCCGATCGCGGCCAGGATGTCCTCCATATAAGGTGTTATGCTCATGTTTGAGTACCTGCTGTACTAGTGTGATTGGGACGCATAACTTGTAATTTATATCCCCTGGTTGTAATGGGTGCATGCATAATATTTTGGTGTCCGTTGCTAGTTCGAAGTAGTGAGCCCGCATTTCGATGCTCAACGCACCTAGCTCGGCCTTGGGCCTCGTTTTGTTATATAGATACCACCAAATTAGACCCAGTTCTGGGTCGTTCCGTTGAATATATGGTAAGAGCCGTACTAGATTGAAATCTGGGAGATCCGAAAAGAATGGTAAATATATGTGTTCATGAGTATCCTGTGCGTCCTCAATCCTGATGATTGGTAATATTTCGGTCTCATAGTGCATCATTAACTTCATGAACCTATCAAATTCTTGCTCTGCAGTGTGGTTGCTCTTAGGCCCACGGTTTCTGATTCGGGTCGGTGTGGTCTTTTAGATCCTCGAGCCTGAGGTCCGACTCCAGAACCCGAGATAGTAGTGGTACGCACCGACATTACTGGTGTTTCTCCTGGATCCATCCTAATTGGGATAGCGCTTAGCGTGGCCGCTTGCTGTGTCAGCGTTGCTGGGAGTACTGTAGTTATTTGCGTGTCGGGAACTACTTGCGATGGGATTGCTTTGGCGTTGGGCTGGCCTGGGGGAGCTATCGGGCTCCCTGTTATAGGGGTCGGTGCGCCCGCTGCAAGCGGTACTACTGTGCTTACGGGATACGGCAGGTGCGATTGATCCCATGCTGCACAGGGTGTTGGTGGGTGAGGTCCGGTGGGTCGTCCCCGGCCCGTCATTAGTATCTCGTAAGTATCTCCCTGTTCCTCGACTATGCAGGGTCGTATCAAGGATCCCGCGACATCGCGTCGGCATTGCCGTTCTCTTTACCTGGTCTATATAGTATTTAAAATCCCCCGAATTCGAGTAGTAGCTCACTACGCCATTGGGATAAGCGCGAGTTCCTAGGCGGCTTGTCAAACAAGGCTTTTAGTGGTTTATGGTCATTTTCGATATGAAATTTGTGCCCCACTAGATAATGCGGGATTCACGTTATAATGTCCCCAACGGTTGGAACTTTTGTCCCCCTGTAGTGTAGACTATCCCATAAAGACGGTGACAGTGACACACACACCATATAACAAAATATGAGGGTGTCGGGCACACCCCTAGATACCTCATTTTGGCAATGTAGTATTTCGGTATTTTATGCTTGCCAATGCGGTGTTTCTAGGTATCCTGTAGACCTTATGTAAAATGACCCCACGGGGTGGCGGAAACCCTCAGCAAAACGAAAAAGCAACGACGGTTCATGGACACCGTCTGAAATAAGCCAAACTATTAGCTAGCTTTGTTTGAAATTTGTTTGAAACTTTATTCAAAAACACAGGGGTGTCTAAGACACCCTGTAGTCTAGGGTGTGCCTGCCACTGTGTGGGGTACATAAGTTCCAAGTGGTGGGGACATTATAACGTGAATCCCGCATAATGCTTAAAGTGTAGCGCTGCACATCTAATTGCGAGAGCTTCAGCCTCTATAGCGGCGTATCTGCGTTGATAATCCAGTAGAGCCTTACTTGCGTACGCAATGGTTCTGAGGCCTTGTTTGGTTTTCTGCGATAGCACTGCGCCCATTGCATATCCTGAAGCGTCCGTTTGTAAGATAAACGGCTGTGTGAAATCGGGGTGTACTAATACAGGTTCATCGAGTAGAGCTTGTTTTAATTTCTTAAAAGCTTCTTCACATCTAGGTGTCCATTTGAATTCGGTATCCTTGCACTTTAACTCATTCATGGGCTCGCATATATCTGAGAAATTTGGTATAAATTTGTGGTAGTACCCTACTAGTCCCATGAAACTTTGAAGCTGCTTCAGCGTTTCCGGACGTTTGAATTCCTCTATCGCTATTGCCTTTTCGGGATCTGGCTTTACGCCTTCTGTACTAATTATGTGTCCTAAATACTTTAAGCTGCCTCGGCCAAAGTGGCATTTTGATGGTTTCAATTTTGAATTTGCCCTACGAAAACGGTCGAAAACCCTGATTAGATCCGCTAGATGATGTTTGAAAGTTGGCGAAAATACTAGTATGTCATCTATGTAGATTAAGCATTTTTCCCACTCGAGCCCCTTTAGAATCATAGACATACAACGCTGAAAAGCTCCTGGGGATGAGTTTAACCCAAACGCTAGGACGTTGTATTCATACTGCCCATGAACTGTTACAAAAGATGTTTTGTGCTTAGTTTCTGGATATAACTCCAACTGCCAGAAGCCCTTGTTTAGAACTAAACTAGACATTAGTTTGGTACTTCGGAGGCATCCTAAAATATCATCTATTCTAGGTTACGGATATGCATCCTGCTCTGCTACCGTGTTTACCTTCCGAAAGTCCACACATAGTCGGAGTGAGCCGTCACTCTTGGTTACATACACTTTCGGTGATCCCCAAGGTGAACTTGATGGCGATATCAGTCCCGCATCGAGCATATTGTTTAAATCCTCCCTGAGCTGTTCGCATAAGGAGTGGGCTAGTCGATATTGTGCGTGCTTGATTGGCTTAGCATCTCCGGTCTCTATGCGGTGCCTATGTTCGGTGTAGCGTCCTAAATCGAAATCGTGTGTGCTGAAGACATCTGCGTTTTCAGCAATCGCGGTTTTCAATTGCTTTAACTCAAACGGAGACAATAGGGTCTTGTCAAAGTCGATCTTACTCGAGACTGTTTGGGCCCTCTCATGGTCAATTGACCGTTTCCCAGCCTCTATATGTTGGATGATCCTTTCGGGGTGCGCTGTGATGTGGTTTAAATGCTTCACAGGCTTGTGTTCCTCGTACCGAATCAAATTTTTGTTTGTGTCTTTCAGGAACTGCACGTTGCGGTTAATCATTACTTCGATGTGGCCTATTGTTTGTCCGGCATAGATAGTGACCGGCGTGTTTCCGAAATTAATTACTGCGATTGGTATGGTTCTTTGGCTCCTTAATACTATTGCGTGTGCCATGGCGATGTCGACCATTTCCGGTGCGGGCACAAACAGTGCCGGTCCTACGCCTGTTTCAGCTATTTCGGGGATCGCACTAATAAATGTTTCAGTGTTTGGTTCAATCGTAGTGAGCTTCCGACACATTACTGCAATTAGTGGTGGGTCGTAGCGCTCTAGGCCTGCAAAAGGTATTTTAGCCTGTTCCTCGTCTACTGCTATTTCTAAACAACGTTCTTTAAAATTGATAATGCATTTTGGTAATTGGGACATGAAATTTGTTCCTATAATGCAGTGATAAGGTGCTGTTTTGGTGACAAAGAATTCTGTTTGTACCTTTATGGACCCGATCGACAAAGATACGCTAATATTGCCATCTAACGGTAATTCCTGTTTGGTGGCGGATATTACACTGGTGGAATCGTCCGGACGCGGGTGGAGACCTAATTTATTTACCAGGTATTGTGATACGATGGAAACATCAGCACCTGTATCTATTAATGTAAGTACTGGTGTGCGGTACACAAAGGCGTTGATTAACAAGGGTGCGTCCATGTGGTGTATCGCATTGATCTGTCGGTGGTAGGCTACTGTCCGATGTCCTCGGCGTTGGGATCGCTCGGACACAGCAAACGGTTCCGTGGGCTCTACAAGGACGACACTTTCGTCCTCGTTGGTAGCATTTCTTCGGGCTGAGCGGCGGGGACTCGTTGTTCGTAATTCAAGATATTCCGTGGAAGCAGCAGGGGCTGAAACCGTTGGTCGAGGCGTGTTTGTAGTGCCATACTCATTATCATTCTTGACACTCAGTTGGGGTCGCCTTGGTTCTGCCCGACCACATGGTCGTTGCTGCCACCAGCGCTGTAGGCGCCCTTTTATGCATTTAGGACAGAACCCTGCTTTCTTCCTAAATTATATTATTACCCCTATTCCGGCAACTTCTAGACAATGAGTAAGGAGCTACGCCAGTGGTAGTGATGTATGGGAAGTCGATTACCTTTTTCAACTGCTAGCCCGCTATTTGCTGTACTTGTAGATTCGTCGCTTTGGCATGTTCCAGCGAGCTGCAAGCAATCGGTTTGAGGGGTATCTCCGGAAAATCGTAGACAGTGGTGTTAGGTCCAATGTGAACTGTGACTTCCTGCGCGTCTAGCGTGATAGCCAGCATAAGTGGCCCGACCACGAGCTGGGTGTAGTTATTATGCTATAGCCACAAAACCCCATTGTCAGCAATGCCAATAGTCTCTCCTCTCTCCTCGGGTAACGTGGCTGAGATGTTTCTTCTTGGAGACGACGACCTTACGTTCAGCGGTTCGAATAAAGACTCCTTGTGCAGTAGTGCAAACGTCGGTGTGGTTAGCCATTGGCCCGACTAGTTCACTGTTCCTGCAGAGTTGGCGAGGTTCCTCTGGAGCGTCCTCGCCCATGATGATCCAGTCCAAACAGGGCGGTGTATAGTCCGTTGCTAATGCGTGTATTTCGCAGAATGCAATGCCTGGTCGCGTGTTACATGCGTGTAATTTTAGTACCTCATAACGTGCGCGTTCAACCCGCGTGGCGTAGTCAGGCAATGGTAATTTCATGTGAGCACTGCGCTCTGGAACGTTCCAGCCAACATTGTATATTCGGAAGTAGGGTCGGACGTCGTCCGACGTGACTAATGGAACCCGCAATATAAATGCTAATTTAGATGAGCCTAGATCGATGTGCACTGGGTAAATTTGTCCAAATTGGTATGCTAGTGCTGGTTCGCGTATTAGAAAGGTCTGTGCTATCTGCGAGTATTTTTGGAATAAATTGTTGAGCGTGGATGCGTCCACTACTTTCGGTGATAGCTGGCCGCTCATCATGGCTTCCATGACAGCGTCGACCAAAGACCGAAGGCTGGTGCGAAACATGTGGTTAACTAGCTCGCGGTGAACCTCAGTAACGTAGCGTTGCTCTTGGCACCTTACCTGGTCAATCATTGTGACCACCTCCTGCATTTCATGATGTAAAAATGAGTATAGCTCCTCGTTAGCGTGCGTTAGTTTCATGATCGCTCGCGAGTTACCATAAGCGACATTATAGGTATTTCTCATTTCTTTGGATAACGCAAGTACCTGCTTATTTAAATTTTTAAGGTGTACAGCGTTGGTGAACGCTACACTTACACCTAGAAATCCTGTTACTACGCCTGCTTCTCTAGCTAATGCGGCGAGAAATCGCTTCTTTCGGACCTTAGGTTCCTCACAAAGATGAGAATTCGCCTCGCAATACTCGCGCATTAATGCCATGTAGTAACTAGTGTCCAAAACGCCTTGATACGTTCTCCTTAACTCTCTCTCTAATTCTTGCACCTTCTGTGGTAAATCCGGCATGGTAGTACAATCTGACTTGGGACAGCAGTTCCCCAGGCAAGGCTTACCCCTTGGAGGGTAAACACACCATGCCATAACAGTTGCCTGCCGACTGGGCTGCAGTCCATCCAAAGAGAGACGTAAGATAATTGGTAGGAAAGTAGAATGTGAGGCAGTTATCACTAAACCTTGAGGTTCGATCAACGTGCCCACCTGTTGGTTTACCATGGCTCCTAAGCGTGCTACCTGGTCCGAAAAGGGCGTAGCGATTGGGTGTGTCTGCCCTAGCTGGTGGAGGATTAGCAAAATCACTAGTACCCATATTATTTTGGTTCCTTTATTTAGCAAGCCTACCGCAGCTTCCATACTCGGTCCTAATCCGTTTGGAGCAGACCGTACCGACCTGATCGGTGCTGCACGGTCACTCCCGTCAACAGCGTTGTCGTGTTCATAACTGACATTTTCATTGTCCACGGAGAAACTTAGCTCGGAGATGAGATGGTCAGAGTCGAGTGATTCGATTGCGGGCATGTCAAATTTGTCCCCGCGGGCGTCACTGAGTACTGCACTCAACTCGCTATCAAGTTCCTCTTCGTCAATGAATGTTATGTCAGCGTCATGGTCCGTGTTTAGACCTTGGTCCATGTCCTCCATTGGGTCACTCTGCTAGATGTTTTGGGCGGGTTTGCGCAACCAAAATAGTCGTAAGTACAATAATTCTTCGCGGTTTTGTTTGCTACCTGCATCTTTTAATAGTGCGTTTGCCATTATAGCGTGTACAATGTGATGTATTGACAACACCGGAACTTTGGGTCCGGATTCGTCGAATTCCGTAACTAGGTTATTCAACAAGTATGGTGCACTTATTATGGTTTCTATGAACTCCAAGTTGGCTTCCCTATTATACGCTATAAGTTCATAGGCAGTGTGCCACCCCTGTGTGCTACCTGGTCGGATGGATACTGTCCCATCTCTTCTAATCGTCCCATAGTCTACGTACAAGTTCCCAGTATAATCCCATTCGCCATGATAAGTGGTAGACGCACACTCCTCCGGAGACATGAAGTTTAGATTATGTCGTTCCTCGAACACGATGCATGTTTGGAGGATGGGAATTTGAGACCGATACACTTCCGTGATTGCCTGTGTAATGCTCATTGCGTTGATAACTCGAGCAACAATTTCAAAGAGTCCTTCTAGGTGTTTCAACATGCAACTACTAACGTGTATCCCCGGCATAGTGTGTAGGAACAGAGATGCGAACACTAACAGCCCTGACAAAACGGCAGCGTCCCGCCGTCGGTCGATTCGCGCCGTCCCAGCCACTCGGGCCCTGAGCAACTGGTGGGCGTGGCATATCCGCTCCGACACAGCTATGACCCTACGGTCTCACTGCCATTCGACCTTCCCCGAAACGCAACTTAGGTAGCGCGAGCGTGTAGTGGGGGAATTTTTCATGACACTCCGGTTTAATTGCTGGCACGAATTCGGAATCCGACCCCAGCAACGCTTGTCTTTCCTCATCTGGAAATCCCTGAAAAATTAGGGGCTCTACTATTTCACTAGGGTCATCTAATAAGTACAATTTCCTCAGTATAATATCTAACAGCTGCTGTTTATATATTCGTTTGTCCCTTTGATCCAATTTGTACTTAGGTTCTATCAAGTCTGTGTCTATGTTGTTAATCGCGGGATCCATGCTAACTTGGCCGAAAGTGTCTACATTCCCCAGTGATTCGGGTGATTTTAATGCTTGTTCAATTACCTTGGTCGCGTCAACCGGCGATCCGGTCGAGTTGATCCCTATTTCGTGGGCTTCTTCTTTACTCAGTTGACATGTTACTATTTCTGTTTCGTTCTCTAGTCGTTGGTTTTCCGTTGTTTGCTCTCTGGGCCATGCTATTTACCATAGGTGTTATTATCACAATCTTCGAGCTTTTGCTGGTTACTATTGGTTCTTCCTTATCAGCATTATTCATCCCTAGGTTACTAGACTCTCCTTCAGCATCATTGGGTTCCATTTTACTGCTCTTAGGTTCCATGATTGCACAAATGCTAGCTCGATCATCGTGATTTTCTGTGCTGGCAATGTTTTCGGCACTCGGCTCGGCATTGTCTCCGTGTAGCCCTAAACCCTTTTCACACTGGGGTCGAACAGCTTCTCCTCCCGGTTCTACACACGCTTCAGACATACCGGCTCCGACCCGGTCGCAGTCGGCCACACACATATTAACCTGCCGCGTGGGTAGATTGATCAACGACAAACAAAGGCCACGGTCCCTGACCCGATCAGATCTGGTGGCACCTACACTTACGGACCGAACTCGAGTCGACTTAGGTCCTACATACAAATTATAATTTTGAACGGAGCTAGGGCAATCAGGACAGCTCACTTCCCGAAGGCCTCCATCGCACCTGGCTAGTGTCCACGATCGGTATTCCCCGGCCTCTAAAGATACTAGGGTACACATGTGCTTTCGAATTTTGAACGGAGTTAGGACAATCGGACTGACCCGTGTTCCGAAGATCTCCATCGCACCAGACCAGTGTCCTTTACGGTCTTCCCCGGTCGGTTGAAAAGCTACATGGGCCTCACACGGCCGCCCTAAATTGGTGGAAGTCAGTTTAGTTACATTGGATGCATCCGCTAGGTTAATTGGTTCAGTTAGTTCCCTTGGTGCTCGGTTCCATTCAATTAGGTTTCTCGGTATTCCATTCCTTCCGCTAGGTTCCATTAGGTACTCGGTATCCGCTAGTCCATTAGGTTCACAATTAGGTTCCAGTAAGTTCGCTAGTTCCTCCGCAGGTTCTTCTGTTCCGCTACACACATACAATTTTGAATAAGGCTAGGACTTTCGTCTCCATCGCCCTCGACCATTAAATGGGCTTCAAGAATGTTCGTGGGTTCACCAGGTTGTGCCGTGCGCGCGTTAGAGCCATTACCAGACACGTGATCCCTATTAATCGGCCCCCGAAGTCCGAACGGCGTCTCTCTAGGTTCCAATCCATTAGGTTCATTAGGTTCTCCATCCATTAGGTTCTTAGGTTCCATCCGATATGCAGCCGCCTGAGATGGGTTACACGTGCCAGCGTTTGGGTCATTGCTAGACACGGATGCCCTATTAATCGGCCCCCGAAGTCCGAACGGCCATCTCCCATATTTCTCACTCGGCATATCAGGTACATTAGGTTCCATTAGGTTCTCGGTTCCTCCTCCCTTCTCACTCCTCGCGCTAGCTCGGTTTCCATCATCTCCTCGCGCTGACTTCCTATCGGGATATACACATATATTGGTTGGCCAACCAGTACTCACAAAGTCTCGGGTCACGCCTTGCTCGCCAGGGTTGGAAACGATAAAGCCGAGCGCCGTATGAGTTCAGTGTTACTTTGTGTCTTTTATATCTGTATTCTCCATATTAAAATGTCTCTTCCTCATGTGTTTGGTATGCTTCGTTGCCACTCCCGATCGCTTGTGACCATTCTCGTGGTATATATGTCCCTGCTGGTTTGCAATAATTTTACTTTGTGTGAGCCTGGCTCTGTTTCGATTTCGTTTGGGTATTCGTACTCAAGTTCGAAATTTGCGCTATTCTGTTCATACGCTGCTTCATCCTCAGTGACCATCATGCCTAAGCCACCTCCTGCGCGTTCTTGCAGCGTGGACATTTCATGCCGCATGACATCTAAGCGGTGTGCTAGCTCAGAATTTAACGCTTTTGTCACTGAAATTACGCCTGCATTACGACGGTCAACTCGCTCGGTGTTATTGATTGGTGCCTGCACAGGTCTAGTTCGAGGCACTGCTCCTAATTGATTCGCGTTATTCCACCCTTTACTCGGCGTGCGCGGTCGAAACGGCGCAGCTTCGGCCGACAACGGCTGGGGTGGTGCAGCATAGCGTCAATCGTATGTAGGGTCATATCCATTGTTTCGTTGGTGGTACCCATTTGCACTACGCCCGCGAGATCTGTTATTTTATTCGGTCTGACCGCCATTCCCATATGTATAGTTTGCAGGCTCGGGTCGATAATATCCTTGTTGTCCATAGCCGGTGTATCCCCGCTGATTTGCTGTATTATTCCAATCATCACGTCTCGAATATCGTCCTCCCCTATAGGTTCAACTACCCGATAGCGAGGGCGATTGCTGTACTGCAGTGGTGGCCTAGCATACTCGCTAGCAGGTGGTGGTGGTGCGTCGTAAGCGTAGTTACGCGCTGCATTGCGTGGCTAAACGCGTGTACTCATTTTGCAATGGATCGTACATGTCCATTCGGAAATACGGGCATTCTCTAGCGAAATGCCCTAAATAACCACATCGAAAGCATTGATTTCCTGTTGGTGTTGCTGGTGGTATTGCATTTGCGCCTACCTGCGGTGTTCCGTTAGTCTGCATCATTGCATTTAGCTGGTGTTGCTCGGTACGCTTGTCTAGTAGGTCAATGAGCCGAGCGATAGTAGCATCGCTGCCGGCTGTGGTACGCTTATTCTCATCTAGTGCCTCACGTATTTGGTCCACTAGTTGGTTATTTTCACTTCCCTGGGTCATATAATTAACCGTTTTAGACCGGCTGCTTTTGCGCACCGGTACTCCGATGACCTCCTTTTGGGACGCTACAATGGCGTCCTCCTTGTACTTAAGCTTATCCATCATGTGTTTGAAAGATGGATAAGTTTTCCCTATAACGCCAGACTTCAGTTCCTTCCTCAGTCCTTGTCGTAACAATATCTGCAGTAACGCGTCACGCTGTTCACCTTCGACCTCCGGGAATTCTTTGTCTACTAAGTTTTGAAGGTCCAGTCGGTACATAGCGACTGATTCTAGTTCTCCCTGTATACGCATGCGTAGCGTGATTAGTGCGTCTTCGTCCCGCTGCGAGGAAGAGTACATGGAGCCCATGTTATAGCAGTTATAGCAGAGGGCTTCGTACGTCTGCTTCTCGCAGTCCGGGAAGCTCTCATAAATTTTAAGCGCCTCCCCCTTTAGTACAGTCGGGAAGCAAATGAGCTTCTGTTCCAGCGTCCATCCATTCGCGTCCGTCAGGTTGTCATAGGTGGCTAGCCATGCCTCAAAGTCCTGTCCGTCAGCTCCTGAAAATGGCGGAATGTCCCGTACTTGTATAATTGGTGCCGTTGTCGTAGTCCGTTTCATAAGCTGCTGTAGGATTGCTACTAGTGGGTCTCCAGATACAGTGGGGTTGGGTCTATTTGTACTACCAGCCGTGGTGGTCATGCCACTTCCTACATTAGCTGTTGCTGAGGTGCCGCTAATCGGCGTTCTACTCGCGCTCGCTGGCAATGATATTTTTATTCCGAATTTATCAACAAGCGTTATTTGTTTCAAGCTGTAGGGCGTCCGCGGTTCAGACCTGACCTGAGCACGGATGTTAAATGTATAATTATATATAGGTGTTTACTTTTACAGCGGAATTTTCTACTGTTAAGTAAACTTCAAATTCACTACTGTACCTGTGTGCGTAATCCTTAAGGTATGTGACTGGAAGTGCAAAATTTTCGCTTCGCTCAACTAATCCTATCGCTGACGGTTAGATTCTCCGGTTATCACTCTTTTTCCTTAATAGCTCCCAAGTGCTAATTTTGTTTTAAGCTGGTACGTAACGCTCAAACCTTTGAGTACTGATCACCAAAATTCGGAAAATTTAAAACTTCCAGCTATGCTGTAAAATTCTTAAGTTCGGACACCCAGTGATTACGTAAAATCGGTCAGACAGGAATTTTAGATACGGCCGCTCCTCCCTTTAGCGGTTACCCAAGGAAAACCTCCCTAACGAAACGATTATCCTTGGGATATATATATAGTAAATTTACTCCTGGTGGTACGTGCAGTGTTGTGACGTACGAAACACTATTTTACCAACTTTGCAGCGGATTACCATAAAACAATACGCATAGTAAGATCCTGGCCCACCTAATACAATAGTAAATAAGAAAAATCTAACACAAAATATATAACTATCATACGTGAATATCGTATACAGATCATAAAACCAATGGAAGAAAGCCCAGTCACAGTTATTGGCTATTGGCGTCGAATTGGTACCACGTCGTTCTGCTCGCGTCAACCGGAAAAGGCTCGTTGATAGGCTGTCGCACAGCGGTGCTGGAATCGACCAACGATAGGCGGCGCATGATATCGAGTGACCGGTTGTCGTTCTGAGTATACGCAGCGAACGATTATTGCCGGTGCCTGTAAAATGTCTGTCGGCGTCCGGGCGACGAAAGCGTTACCTGCCAACACGGCCTCAAAAAACAGTCGAATAACGGCAGCGGCTCAATTAAAGTCCAACTGGACAACCATCCACAAACAGTCAATAGTTCTAAAATCCGATCCGGCAGCACGGAGTGTCCAGCAATAAGACGGGCAACAATGAGTAGCTTAGATTTTACTAAATAAATGGCACTATCCTGACGATTCGTAAGGTTATCTGTAACGCAATACAATGATATCAACTAGACACGCTGTGTATCGGAAAATCATGACCAACCAATACGAGCCTAACCGGTCAGACGCCACTCCAGTGTTTTGCATTTTTTCTTTATCATTTCCTTCTCGTTTTTAAAACACGGTTTGGGCTCGCGCGGTCCAGGTGGCCCTGTCAATTGCTAACCTTTGTTAAAATAGAGCTCCATCCACCAAAGGCAGATTGTTCATTTCACGTTATCTAGACGCAGAGCGACTACGTCAACCCCTGGGACGCGCGAAGACACTCCTTCCATCTCTTACTATTGCACGAAAACACCATAACAATACTACAACGCACACGCGGATAATGACAATACTATATACTTAGAGGTACTATCCTAATTTATTCAACAATTTGGCGATAATCCAACGTTTCAACCTATAAATTTCGTCACTAGGACCAATGGGCATGCGTAGAGTGCGCGAGGTCCAACACCTAAGGAGTTTAGAATGGTTGTTTAACCTGAATTGACGCCTTACGGCGTAGCCCCACTAAAAATTATGTACTAGGACCAGTTCTGGCCCTAAAAGGGATCCCAGCTGCACTACCATTTTTCCTTGGTGTGGTGCCCGGACAACCCGGCTTGCACGACTTCCCGGTGATCTATGCGATGACCTAAGGGAACCGCTTAGCTTAGTGGGCTGCCGGCGGGTTAACCAGGGTGTTCGGCCGGGTCCCTATTTGGCCAACGTATCAAGTGGTATGAAGATCCCCGAGGGAGAGTCAACCCTTAAGCCTGCTCACAGGTAATAAGGCTGACTCGCATTTCCCTTATAATCCACTTAATCCCCTGAGCGGGGTTCTCCGATCCTAGTTCAGCCTAGCAAGACTTCCCGTTTTGTTCCAGAACATGTAATGCCTTGACCCTATAACTAGGATGCGACCCGGTCGTGATTCCAAGAGTGACCGGGGTTGGGGTGTAAGTCCCGTTGCGTTATCCCTCGTTCTGAACCTAGCGTAATGCACGACCTGCCTTAAAACCTAACATGTGCCAGCAGGTCTATCCTGAAGGCGGTCTCAGTGGGGATAGGCTCACAGAATTTTGTTACCTATAATAACGCCACGCTAGTTAGGCGAGGGCCCCAGTCCCTAGAGCACATAGACTTTGACTCCTAGTGATTATGTGACCGGCGGCAAGCTATGCGATGCAATGATCAGCTGCGAATGGTTGACAGCAGAGGGTCTTCTTGATAATTCAGGAGGACGCGGGTACAGCGCGGGGTGTGGCGTGGGCTGCCGGCTTGGGCATCGAAGCGGGGAAAGGTGGGAGACCTTGAGTCAGCGGAGTGTGGCCGGAAGCGGACGGTTTTGGCTAACTCATTTGCAGCGATAGAGAATTCACATAAACTCCGTATATTTACGGAGTCCGAACGCGATTCTTTCTTAAGATCCCTACTGAGACTAAGTTCAATAGCCAGATAAAAATTTCGGAACTGCCTTGAACAATTACACAACGGCGGAACTGTTTTACTGTTGCCTCTTTTGCACATAATAACATTTCATCAAATCACCCAAACGAAGTGCACGGCACGCTATTTACAACAAACAAGTTATCAAGGTAGTGACTGCGAGTACCCTGCAAGATACTCTGATACAAATACCACCCCCGTCTTGAACGCAAAACCCTTAGTCGAAATTTAGTCGCTTTGAGCCCGACATTTTTTGATAGAAATTTGCTCGATTTCTCGGGGACTCCTTAGTTGTACTCTTTTATAAACAAAAGGGTTGACCACCCATGAAACCACGACATTTTGTCCTTTACGTACTAAAAATCCCAGATGGAAGAAAAACAGAACAGAAGGTCCATAAAATTTGTGCATTCGCGACAGAGGCTGGAGCGGTCCGCGTACGACCTGACTAGAACTATCCTAGCTTTCGCCCTCAGAAGTTCCGAGAGATGGTGCCGATATGGTTTCCCCCGGTAGTTGCACGGTTAGAAAACCTACCTCCCACCATAAGTCAACGCGGTCAGCCCACTGACAGCTCCAGTCTCTGTTTCATTGTACGCTCAGCTAGTGAGTCCCTTTAAAATTTTTGATTAAGCTCTGGGCCACGGTCGTTTGCATCGCATACTAACCAGAAATAAAAGAAACAGCGGACGAATGGGGATTCGGCGCTGCTGCTCGATTTCAAACAATTAGGGTCAATGCGTGTCACTCGAGGATGCAAACGGCTACGTCCCCCGAGTCATTCCTTTCACCACCTATAAATTTTAGCTAAAACCTAGTTAGAAGTAACGTTTGACCATGTCTCCTAGCATTATAAATTTTTGTCTAAACCTATGTACGAATTGAACGTTAGACGAAACAGTCCCGGTTCGTCGCCCGTCGGAAGATGGTCCACAATATTCTTCGAAAGGGGAGAAGTAGAAAGCAGTCTGAACCCCTCGGCCTGCCGAGACGACATGCCAGGGGCAGCAGAGGCTTTCAATCAAGAGCCAAAAACTCCCAGGGCTCCCGGTGACCGTAGCTGCACGACTTGGGGTGCCTGGGTTCTTTCCCCTCTTTGTGAAAATGAACGCAACCCCCTAATTTTACAGAAACCACGCGGGGTACCGCTCGGGAAATACCAAGACCCGCGACGAAGATCACGAATGTCTCGACACTCCTAGATTTTTTGAAAGACGCTGGTTGTCTTCCACCGCATTCTGCGATGCCACTCGGAGAACTTGATCCTACGCCTTATAGCAAAATTTCGATCACCATCGTTTGCCTTAGAATGGCAACTTTTTGCTTACTAAATTTTTTGCCTTAGAAATTTTGTTCAACATGATTTGCCCTAGAATAAATATTTTGCTTACTCCCCGGACTTAAGAACAGAGGAAAAACGTCCGGGGAGCGGGAAACCATTCGAACATAAATTTTCGAACAATCTAGCCTAGTCTCGAGAATTTTGACGGGGCCCGGCCGTTACGGCCGCACGGAGCATCGTTCCGACGCTCCAACGGCCCATTGTAAGGTCGAAACATGTATCAAACCAGGGGAGGCTCTCCACCGTGGGGGAAAGGCGAGAACCACAACTAGTATACCTAAAGGAAAGAAAAAGAAAAATGAAAACCTAAAGCAAATAAATTTTGAAAGTGGCGATAACCGCCAAACTTAGAACAAAAACATCGACTGGTCCCAATCGGGGAATGGGGCAGTCTCCTTTTATACCCCGATCTAGCCCCCCTTGTTAAACTCTACTTGTGCCCTCAAAAGCGGTGAGACTTGAAAGAAACAAAAACCGTCTCCTCTACAATATTCCACAGAGGCCTACAAAAATTTAAGCTGAAAATAAATCGACATATAATTACAAACAGCAACGATAACTAATAAGCGCCCCCAAAACATCAAGATGCCGACGCCGACGTATGTGCCAATGTAAAATGTTGTTCAGCGATGGACAGTGGCCGAAACGTGCCAACATTGGCGTAAACAACCTAAAACCACGCGCTAGTCGGCTCGAGGCTTAAAATTTTGCCAAATATAAAACCGCTTTAGGCGCTGTATAAACTTAGAATTTTGTAGGTTTTTTATTTATGTTTCATGAACGGAGAGGAGTAGGCGGCCGGGGATGGGATCATATCTACGCCCTGGCTGGTCGCCTACTTATGAGAGCCTTAACTTTAATGTAGTTCCCTAGGATGCCCGTTAGAGACCGTTTAATGCTTGCGCGATAGTAAAATTTTTGTTTCCCAACTGAGTTATGGGGATCCTGTGAATATCCATTGGGGCGGGTGGCCCCGGTTTTCAATAAGATAGTTAGTATAGGACCCAATTAAGGTACAGAGCTCCAAAAATCGGGAAGTTTTGGTTTGAGATGTGGTGATTTAGGGCCTTAAAGTTTGGGAGTTTAAACGCCGCATTGGGGGTCCATAAGTACTTACGGGTTGGGGTTACGTTGACCCGAATGGGAAATTTTGAAGCCTTATAGGTCCCTAATGATAATATAATGTCACACTTTTGTTTTGAAACACATAACAACCCCAAAATTCTTACACATCTTGTAAAAATGAAACTTTCTCACATTAGGTAAATTTTATCTCTTGTTTCATGTATTCAAATTATTCCGCACCATACAAAATACTTGTCATTTTCCGCCGGCGCGTCAGGATAAGCTCGCGAGCCCCAGACCATTATAAAAACACCAAATTGTATTTTTGTCGCAGGGATTTTGTACGACGCCCCGTCCCATCATGACACCTGGACACATACACAGTATACATTAAATTATCGCACAACCACTACATATACGCTATAGTTTACGGATGCGCACCGGAATCGACCCTGGGGCATCTAACCAACAAAACTGTTAAATCAAATTGTGGTAGAACATGAAACCTTTCCCCTTGTCACCCTGCCTATCCGACTACGCATCCGTACCGTGTTCCAATACAAATCAATTATACAATAGTACATCAATATTCATAATGTAATAGCAGTCCTGGGATCGATCGGATATATCCACAATAGGATTTTGATTCAATGTTGGTGCGAAATCACCCCGCGCACTTCGGGCTGGTGGAGCGTGATGCCACAATTACAGCACAACAATATGTTTATTTTATTTGGCAAAATTATGAATAATACATAAACAAGTCCCTGGATCTCGCTCCACTGGTATCCGATCGCCCTTTAGTCACTGAATTTAGAGCCCTTTTGGCCTAATTTTGAATATTTAGGACTCAGCATAAAACTCGGGCTGTTACAATTTAGGATCCACCAGTAAGTCATCCGGCTACTGTTGGAGTGTAAATCTGCAACAAAGGTTAAGGTATTTAAAATAAACGTACGGGTATAGCCGTCCGGAAGGTTTCGTACAAACCTCACAAGAAGAACTAATTAATACATAACCTAATCTCAAGTATCAGATAACTTTTACTTAGAATAATAGTGCGCTCAACCCTGAGTTTGAAAAATAAATAAAGCAAGGTTCACTTAACAGAAGCGACGTTCAACGAGATAATGTCAAAAGCAATTCCTAACGGGATTTCAACAACTGAGTGTCGAAAATATTCGGAGTTTACGAGGCATAGTTGGCAAAATTAATTGTGCCCGAGGTGGCTAGACATTTACAATTCATAAGACACAAGTGGCTTAATGGTGGTGCTACAAGAGCTGAACCGGTGTACAACTAATCATAGCGTGTTATAGGTACTAACGTTGAATAAAAATTCTCACTTTAGCTCTTTTCTTTTTATCTTGGAACCGAATAGCGAGCAAATCGATTAGCCACCCTGCAGTGCAATAAGAGATAAAAGTATACAAAACCAAGCCACTTGCGCCAAGGAAAGGACGGAGAAATTATCGCCACCGGCATACTACTGGCCACGTGTACGAACCTTACATTTCCGGTGACGAATCCCGTCCTAGTTTACAATCATATACCCGGCTTGATAAAAAGTACAGCCCACCCCTACCCCAATCAAATAAAGAATATATATAACACAAAGAGGATTCCCTGTCTCAACCTGCTCAAATGCCCACAAAATAACCCAAGGTCATACATGCCGACGGTCGGTCATGCCAGGGGGGGGGTAGAGGCCCCCACGGGGCGGTGTTTGTCGCGGCCATCTCAGGGGGGGTAACCCCCCTGGCCGGCCAAATTTGTCTAGGGGGTCGGTCTCGTGAGGACCTTTTTTTTGATCGTCGGATATATATTTTTCACCTACGTGTTCAGTTTGTCTACATGCACCGCAAGAAACGCGAAGGCGCACACTGCGCACGTTTTTTCACCGTATTTGTTGATCTACAGTAATTCTTTCAGTTATTTTAATCTATCTCTGCCTAAACTGGTGCCGATTCGGTCTCAGAACGCTCGTTAGGACAATCAAAGACACTTGTTGATTTAGCTATCGGGTGCGACTCCTACGGCGATGGAGTGTTCCAGTGCTATTTTAGTGCTGAGTTCGTGGTTAATCCACCGTGGACCATAGCAGACATTCAATGTCTAAATCTAGTTAGTATATAAATAAGTATTTCGGTTAACTTTTATTTCAGGGAATGACGTCTTTCAACAAAAAGCTTTCCGCAAATTTACAGCTGCATATGCACCACTAGCAACAAGCAGGCACAATTTCCGCAAGTTTTGTGCTGCGCACCCCAGGGGTGGTAACCCCCTGGACTTTTTGGCCTCAGGAGGGGTCCGGACCTCAGGGGGGGGGTTACCCCCCTACCCCCCCTGCCGGCGTGTATGCCCAAGGTTCTAAGTTTTCACTAATATTATATCTATTAAACCCCTATCCTGCTAGTTTCTCAAATCCTAAACTTTCTTAAATTTTGTTTATTTCTAACCTGATATGCATATTTTGAGTTAATATGTTGTTCTTGCTAACATATGGTTAGCTGAAATTTATTGTTTCAGTTCAGATGTTTACATGTCTGAGGAATGCATGCTATTTTGCCGCGTTATGCATTAACCTAGTGTTCATAGTTGCGCAAAAGATTTAGATTGAGTTACATTATCCCTGTTTTTAAATTTAATATGGGTTACATAGCTACTGATGTATAACTAGCTTGGTTCTATGCATACTTGAATACGCTGTTTATTGGTGTTATCGGGTCCACTAGGCTATCAAGGGTCCCAGGGTCCTAAATCCAATAAATTTTTGTTTAAAAATTTCAGTTCACAAAATTACTCATTATATCGCTTCCCAAATTTTAAATTTCTAAAATTTTGGTTTTTGTTTTGAACTGATTTGCATAAAGTGCTTTAATTGGTCTTATTAGCTATCCTATTTTATGGCAATTTTTAGTTTTAATTTAGTCTGAACGTAGTTCAGTGAAAAGTGGCGACTTTTACAACAGCTTATAGTTTTATATACTAAATAGTGTTATTTTCGCTTTTTGTTATGTAGGTTAATTACTGCATTGGTCTATTGCTTCCACATATACGTATAGTGTTATTGACAACGTTTGATCGGGCTTATAGAACTGTTAGCTGAAATGAATCTTGGTAATGTGGCGGAATGGCTGATAATTCTAAGCCATGTTATTAATGCTTCCGCATCTCAAAAGCTTCTGATTTTGTGACTTTCTTGGTTTCGAGTTAATTTTATTGGCTTGAACTGGTAATAACGCAAAGAATTCGTCGGCCTAGTATAGCACGGAGAGTGATGAATGTAGCAAGAAAATAGCATTGCTGGGCTCTCCATTCGCTGAAAATTTTGCCAGGGGGCATGAACCAGGGGCCCCTGGTTCCGAACCGGGGGCACCCGATTTTGCCGGGGGTATTTTGCCAAGAAAAAAACAGTTAAAAATCGTGTCAGAAACACTGCCAAAATGCTTTTGGTGGAGAGAAAACCGATTTTGAAGCAAATTTTGATAAAATTTGACATATTTTTGGTTTCAGAACGGAATTTTAGTGCAAAATTTGATCAATTTTTTTGTACTTTGGACCTATTGGAAATAAAAAAATTTCCAAGAAGCGATGAACCGAGTGAGCCCAAAATTTTGCCAGGGGGCACGAACCGGGGCACTTGTTCTGAATCAGGGGCACCGAAAAATGCCAGGGGTCCCCAATTTGGAGAGTCCAACATTGCCGGAAAGGCCTATACTCTGCTTTCCTGGGAGTGTCACAGCTTGCACGGAGCGGAACATTCTATTTTTATCGCATCTGAGTAACGTCTTTAAATAGCTTATTCACGTCAATGGCGCATAGGTAGGAGTGGCGGCACAAGCGGCATCTTAGTAGCGTCTCTAAATAGTTTATTCACGTCAATGGCGCATAGGTAGGAGTTGCGGCACAATTAAGTATTTTAAAACCTTATTTATTAATTTCATCATATTAGTTTTCCCGAGTAAAACTGTAGGTTCTATAAAATCCTAGTTGTAGCAGCGACATCGTATTAGCTCTAATAACCATTAATAATACGTAAACTTCGGCCCGAAGTGCCGAGTGAGAAACGTCAGGGCGAGTAACACAGTTATGGTCCTGGAATACTAGCATTACTTGTTGAGTCTTTTCAGCCATTCGCGGGCGGCTCAGCAAGTAGTATTAGTCTTGCGAAGACCGGGCGAGTAAGGGGTACGGAGCCGATACCCACCTCAGCAACTCTATACCTAATAACCAGCCAGCAGATCAGCCATTCTGAGGCCTATAAATTGAGCAATCTTCAATTGTCTAGTAGTCGAGCGCTACTACATAGTTCATTTAAGTAGCCAGCCAGCCATTCGGGGTCGACTATAAAACATAATATATCCATCACTTATATACGTAAATCTAAATCTCAGGTTAAGGTAATTAATTAACCCTGCAACCGAGTCAGCCATTCGGGGGCCGATTATATGAACTTATAAGAGCTTCAGTAAAGTAATAGCTAACGTAAAAGTAACCGGTGTTCGCTCAAAGTTTAACCCTAAATAAGGATTGTACTAGTATAAACCTAGGTCCTAGGTTTAGTTACTTAGATAAACGTGCGTCGTCAGCCATTCGGGGGCGGTTGTATAAAGCTCATAAGCAGCGTACTAAACTAGCAGATACCCTAACTCGAAATAATAGATCTAGGACCGAAACACCGAAGTGCGCTAGCATCGAACAGTGACAATATCTAGAGGAAGGCAAAAAGTATTCGGTGTGTCTAAAAGCGTGGCACCTGACTAAAAGTATTACAGAATAGTACGGTGCGAAACGACTTACAAGTCAACTCTAGTTGCTCACAGAGCCAAAGTTTGTCACAGCCTACGGGTGCCACGTGCTCATTTATCGTGCCTTAATTGTTTTATCCGGTTTTGTAATAAACGTTAATAGCTATGCGTTTGATGTCCGAGTATCTGGAACCCGAGTGATCGAGCTCAGCAAGAGTCACGCCACTACGCGAAATATAAAGCAAAGTATTGAACACGCAAAAAAGAACGGGCGCCAACTCAACGCCCCACCGGCATACTACTTTCCACACTTCGGACCACACAATCTTCTGGAGACGAGCCCCGTCCCTTTTTGATTACCTATAGCCGTCATAAGAAAAATTCCCTACAAACCCCTACCCCATCAAAACAACAAAAAATAACATGTGTCGACTCGGTTGTTCAAAGGTTATCAGATGTTGTCAAGGTTCTTGTTGACCAGTTTCGGCATTAGTAATAGGAGCGTAAAAAATTAGCGTGGATTTACTCCTACATATCTGGCTTTTAACTATAATCGTCGATGCTATTTTACAATTCATCATCGCGTTTTTCTGACCGCGTACATGGGAAAACGCGATTACCAATCACGTTCTTTGCGTATACTACAATACACACATAGACGAGCATGTCATTTGGTGAACGCGGACAACCGTGCGAAATATAAAATTTCCGTGAACGCAAATTCCAGTCATACTTCGCAGAGACCTTGTTTGCTGTCACTAAATTGCGAATATCGATAGCAAAAATGTGAACGCCAGTGTGATGCATATCGCGATTTTGGCGAGAGAACCATGGTGTACGCACCTAAAGTGAATAAACGCATCATCTCTAGGACACAAACTAGCTTGGAAAGAACTAGATTCGCTACAAATAGCTTAATTATAAAATGGCTTTTTTATTTTTATCGTGACCCTTGAGATGTGACTTCTCCGAGTAGTTTAATATGTTGAGATTAGTTCTTGAGAGTTCCGCGGTGAATTGGGTTAAGGCGCCAATTAGGACCAAATTTACCGACCCGTAATCTACGTGCTGGAATGAGTCCTCTAGCACAGTAGAACAGTTTTTGCAGCATCCTTGGTGGTTTAATTATAAGTGTCGTATATCGTCAGTTCAAATTACCTTTCGGGTGTTGGCTTCTCGCTGTTAACACATTAAGCTTTAAATTTACCGAGTGCGACATACTGTTTCCGCATGTGTAATATCCATTCGGCTCACGGTACACATATAGTATCTTAACGCAATACCCATTCAGAGGTTCTATATAATAAACAGCGTAGAAGGTAATTTTGGATTTAATATATATAGATGGCAGATATAACTCGGATATAACAATGACTTCTATTGAGTGCATCTAATTCGATATTGGAAGTATATATTGGTGTTTTAATACAAGTGGTCTTTTCATCTTGCGAAATACTTAAACCATAATAACTTGTAACCACTGTCACCCCGTTGTATAATCATGGAATGGTTATAAAGGCAAGGTGTAGCATTACAACTGTATGATCCAGTTCAGATATTAGTGGCAGTATTGTGTACAATTACTTCGTTGTAGCCAGTTAAAATCAGATAGAGCAACAAATATATCAGTCCGTCTTTTACTTCAAGCTTACTCTGCAGCACAATTGTTGGCATCACATGCTGGAATGTCCTGAAATAGGATCTAAACCCCGATTGAGCTATACAAACAAGAAAGTCAAATGTGAACTTAATAAAAATAAAAAATGCTAATTTATAAATAAAAATACGAAAATAGCCACCAAAAGAATGTTTTGGTTTTTCAGTGATGGTTGTACCTTTTCACAAGGATGCACGAGCTCAGGTTTTGCAGAAATGTTTCTCTCGGATACAGGCAGAAACTAGTTGGGTTAGCTCCGGGGGTTAAGCCGTATTCATAGATAGGTATTTGTCCACTGTATTAACTCCGTGTTGCGTTTCCATTGAGAAATGTATGAATATTGCACTATGTGATGGTACTACAGCTACTAACAAGTGTATAGCAGCGTTGAGATGGGAAGATTTGAGCTGACACAAAACATCTTTTGTACACACACCAAACCAATGTATTGCCTTTATACAGTGGTATTTCATGAAACAGCACTTTTTATATGTGTCAATCGCAGAACTAGTTTCTTGCTGTTTCTCAAAGTACTATCGCTGACGTTTGCGTAGAACAGTTGGTAAACATCAATTGATGTAATTCACGCATTCTTAAGTGGTCTATATCTGAGAGAACTAATGTAAAATTAATATTTATATCTTTCAGATTATTTTTGTCATACATAGCTATAACTCAGATTTCCATCATGATATCGCGACCTATTCTCAAATTGCTTCGATATTTTATTTTCATCAGTGTTGCTGGAAGCCTCGTCCATTTATATTTATCGAAAAAAGCATATTTGTTTCCATTTCGCCAAATTCAGAAACTTGGTGAGACCAACAAAGGTTGGTTTAGATTTTGGTAAATGATACAATGATTGTGTGTAATACAAGCTGGCAATCTTCCTCTAATTTCCAAAAATATTGTTGGTTCCGGTGTGCCTCTCGTAATGAGGTGCTCATCCAGTCAAGTCTCGGCGTGACATCACCTGCAACAATTATTGATGTATATATTGATTATTGTAATATTTTATTCTGGTCTGGTGAAGACCCGCTTACCGTTTTAGACTATTTAAAAATTGTATCAATTTTTGCCATGGACAACCAAGAATGACAGTTCCCATCATAGAGGACATCTCCAAATTTTTGCTTCTCTCTGAGGAAAACTGGAGCCTCCTGTTCGTAGCAACTGGTGAAATTTTGGGCTGGGCTGGTTTGAAGCCTACTTGCAATTTTTTCGGTTCCCCTGAAAAACACTCTCTAGTTGACGTAATAATTTACAAATATTTCTACATTCCGTATTGAATCTAAATTTTTATACAATTACGTAAAAATCAGTTTTGGAATCAATAGACATGGAAAATTACTAAC
>JASANE010029083.1:0-35176 GCA_030248225.1 Trileptium ribeirensis | reverse complement strand
TAAAATTTTAGAAATTCAGTAAAAAAAAATTTTTTTAAATGGATTTTTCAAAATTTTTCCTAAGTTCGGTGAATTATCCTGCTGGTCCTAGGCGGTTGACTTTGCTCATTTTGTGTCTCGGAATTCTACTGCTGCTTGCTGGGAACCTGAGAACAGCGCGTTCAAAATTTACTAACGGTGCTCTCCAGACACTTGAAAAACAAGTGTCTCCTGCCGCCCGCACTGTGCCAGCAACCGGGGGAACCCCTACACCGTAGGGCGCGTTCCAGTCTGAGTGAGTTTCTCTTTGTTTGCTCAGTCAGACCGACCCAGCACTGACCAGTAGAGGCAGTACGACAGGGGCTGGGAACAAGCAGGATTGGTCGGGTGGACATATGGGAGACCTTATATTGTTTACGTGTTTTGTTGGACCCTCAGTAAAAAAACCTAAGCCTTAGACTTGGTGTTCTGCTAGCATGTCCTTTAGATATGTGTTCTTTATACACATTACCGTCTGTCTTCGGCTAGGCTCCGGATTAATGGCCATCTAGCCGCGTGTATGCAGTGCATCTTGTTCTTAAGGGGAAAAAAGTATTTTAAAAATACCCAGGGAGTCTCGCAAACCTGTACCTATTTAAATGCAAACTGAATATGTTGTACTTTATCAACAAATTGTGTGCGAACTGGGCTCCGGTTTAGTGGCTATCCAGTTCGACTTTGCTTGGGTGCATATGTTCCTCAAGGGTAGTATCCCGTGTAAGGCGGGTGAAGAAAAAAAAAATTTTTTTCTCAAGTGAACCTTAGAATATGTTACTTTACAAATCACATTTGTGTGTGCAGATTTCATGTTACGTGCAGTTGCACTATCGTGTGAAAATTTCAAGCTAACAAAAAAACTCAGCTCATCTAACGATAATATTTTGTTTTATTTATCCTAAAAAATCTAAAATGGAAACCCAACGACCTTCAGCAAATGTCAACAGAGACGAGTAATCATTTTATAGGTCCCAGTTACTGTGCACTGTCGTATACCCTAAGTCTATAATCGAGGGTCTCAAGTACTTGATCAACTTACTAGTGATTTGTAACCGTGCAGGATACCAGCAGATTCATTGCTACAGATTTTATTTACAGAGGAAATAAGTGCGGGTAAATTTGCAGGTTAAATCAACTTAGCTTCTTTCTATATTAGGTCAATCCGGCAAATTTGAAATGTCATCTAAGCAAAGTTCGATTGGTGAACTTATTTAAAAAAATTTTTTTGGGATAACAAATCAAAGAACATTTGTGGAATGGCAATGTTCGTTTAGGATTGGTCGTACAGTTAGGAAAAACATTGTTCCTTGCGAGAACACGGTATACCGATGCCCAGTTCTACGCCCATTGCAGAAGATAACATATGCTGTTTATATGACGAACCTTGATCGATTAACTTACAAAACGATTAACAGTAGCAACAAACCATCTTCAACAAAACCTGTTTTATCACACGAAGCGGATTTTTCCTTTTCTTTTTCTCAATTTTAGTGTTATGTGGCTGACAAAAGTTAAAAACAAACCTCTGACTATATTTAACGGGGTGAGCCAGTGCTAACCAAATAATTGATACCGTATCCATTAGTGTATAGGAAATACATTGATTTATTATGCTCTGGACAACCAACTATAGTACCAGGCGAAAAGAACAGTGAAGCAAACATAGACACAACAATTGTCGATATATTATAAGCTTCTTCTATGTTTTAAACAAACTGGCAATGCATTATTTTCAAGCCCGTAGTAAATAAATATGTAATTGCCTGTGATCAAAAATAAACAAAGGAAATTTCTTTTATTTCAGCAAACAAAATGTTTTCAGAGAACGTGCTACGTGGAATTCTAATATTCCTTCATAAATACATATATTTAAGTAAAAAGGGGACCTGGTTTTTATAAAGTATATTGAATGATAGTTAGTAGTCAGGCTTGCATCAAAATTGTTCGTGTGGATTTTTCCTTGCAAATACAAGTGGTTTATTAGTATCAAACCTAAAAGTTGAAAATTTGAATTTAATTTTTTTTTGGTTCGTTGGGATTCCGTTCGGTGTTAGCAAGAATTGCTACTTTTGTATGACTACGTGGTAGTAAGGGAAACTAGGTAAAGTGCGATAATAGAGGGAGCCCAAATAAAAAAACTGCATAGTCCGGATAGATATCGACGTTGTTGCTAACTTAATTCTTTCATATTTTAGTATTGATTCACGCATCTATTTATTGTGTCCCATAAAGATTATATGAATCCGAAACTTAGTATCATCTTTAACTTGTGTATTGTACAAAAACTATTATACTGAGTTAAACCGTTGAGTCTGATTATTTTATCTGGTTAGCCTGGATAGTCGAGTATGGAGTAAAGAGTGAATCATTGTTTTGTTCTTATAAAGAAATGTACAATTTGACTATATAGTTGACATAATATAGATTTATGGTAGTGTTTCTCTAGTAATGGCAATATGGGTTGTGACATCGTTGATGCTTTTTAAAAAAAACCAATACTGATCGACTTTAATAGTGTAATGGACACTGTCAAAAAAAAGAAGTCATCAAGCTAATTTAATATTCCAATTACTACAGTGTTTTATGGTGTTTTCATATATCAGGCGATATTATGATCGGTTGACCCATAAACGGTCGAAAGAATGATTTTATTCGGCTATAGAAAAAAATATATACGCTTAATAAACATTTTCGTATTCCTTAAATCAAAACAGTCAAATAATGGAAAAGAAGATTGCGTCGACGGGGTTCATTGTTTCAGTTCATTAGCTTCAGCATACCAAATTTCGTCTAAGACTGAATATTTTTATATATAAAGAGCGAGTTTACAATTTTCTAAAAATTCAAAAATTAATAAGAGTATAGTATTATTTAGTAAATATACGTTCTTCATCTTCCCTAGGTTTCAGGTTTACTTGTATAGATCGGAACGACCATGCACGCTTATTAAGTACTATAGTTGTTTTTTATGCATGGAATTAAATAATATATACTGTTGTATTTTTATATTTATAGAAACGGCGTATTCCACACAACTAAATGTACAAGAAAAAAAGGGGAAAATATATACGCTATTAAAATTAAATGAAATAAAAAGTTTTTTTTTCATTGTTTATTCGATATAGCAATTTTTTGTTGTGTAAAATATTCAATAAGCTTATCTAATAAAAAAATAAAGAAAATCAAAATACACATATGAATTAGATTATTTCATTGTTTAAAGTGATTTGCGTGTGATATTGCTTATAAAAAATGAATTCCTGTTAAATTAACTATATCATAAATATTTTTGTTAAAACATTATAGTATGCTATTTTATATGCGGAGATAAACAATACAGAAACAACTTTATAAGCGCGCAAACTCACGGCAGTTAAATAATGTCTTAACGATGGTGGCTGTTCCATATTATTTAACTAACTACGTGTTCATATTGTTCGACACGAGAATTGGATCATTATCATGTAGCCATAGAATCACGCTCTAACATGTGAATTGAACATTGGATATTATATAAACGTCAATTGATGCGTAGAGAAAAACTAAGCGAGGATGTGTGAAGTGGTGGAATATTGAATTATCACCATCTACATAAATACCGTGATCTTAGAACGAATAAGCGACGAGTGAAATTATCAATCGGTGGCTGAAACATCTTTCCGATGAAACACAACGTTGCTGATAGAATTATATTACCCAAATACGCAAGGCGTGGATGACTATTACAGCAAAAAAAATTTAGTGGTGACAGTAAAGTAATCATGTCTCAGCGAAGCCCCCCCTTTATGCACAAAAGTGGGAATACGATTATTTTCATACTTCTTCTTGTAGCTTTGTGTGCCTGAAGCGGAGTACACAAAAACTAAAGTCTATCAATTAGCTGACCATATTCGAGCATAAAGTCCTATGACATTAGTTGATCTTCAACTTCCGGGCTTATGTTCACCTGCAAATGATCGAAAGAGGCCATATGATAAGTTTTTTTGAGGGGGATTTAAGCAGGGTTATATAATATAGTAAATTTGTAAAAAAAGTCCTTGTATACTAAATATACAAAATTCACATAATAGGAATGGAGTCAGATAAGTAAATAATTGTCATCAAATCAACGCACCCCAAAGCCCAAAACTTTTGGCGTACAAAAATTATTGTGACCCGTCGGTCTAAATCTAAAGCAGTTAAACCGCGCAATACAGCTATACATTAACAAGTGCGCATGTCTAGGTGAGCATAGACACGTTAAAGGTGAGCCGACGTCAAATTTGCAGCAGGCCGAAAACAATTGTAACATACCTCATGTGTGTACATTGTATGAATGTTGATAGGTATATGTTGTGTATAGATTATTTCATTTTAGATGTCCTTGTATGTGTATTTGTATATGTGTATATTTTTGTGTATTTCATGAATATGTGCTGTGAATTGTGTTTGAAACGTGTATCGCGTGGAGTTACAAAATGGAGCCAGGATGGCCAAAAGTCGAAATACCTGGGAATGTGTGTGCGAGCGATGGTTGAACGTGAATCATGACATTTACGCTGCGTGGTCACTATGCACATATGGTTGTTGGCGTAATGGGTTGCTTTTCCACCGGTCATTAGGAAATGGGTCAGTATCTACACCAAACTATATTCCAATATTCCAATATTGCCATATTCGCGGGGGATTGTTCAATTATTGCGGGTGACGTGGCCTTGGATATCTACACGGTTGGCGTGAGCCTTTATAACGAACAATTAGCGCGAAAAGGGAGTAGCCTTGTGCAGTATGGTGATGGTTGGTAGTGCGGTGTTTATTGGTTCAGACGTGATGAACTATAGACAATGGTTACAAAAAATAACGTTAAAAGAAAACTGATTGGCATTAATAATTGCCGGGTAATGGATGGCAACTTCGATTGATTCATTATTGATTGAATTTTAAGTGAATGGTGTCGTTTGTTTAATGATTGTAGGTAATGTGGATAATTTCGCATTAACATAGTTCAGGAAAATTTGTGGACAAATTTTTGTGTGGCGGAGGGGGTAATGTAACGATCTATTGCCCGGGAGAACAAGTCCCTTCGTATGGAGCTTATCGCCTTATTTCGTCTCTACAATTACTATGCGTTTTGAACTATTGTGGGAACTATTTCAGTGGGAAAACGAAAGCCTTGCGTCATTTGTTTACTATGTGTGTAATAGGCATGTGTTGTGTATCTATTTACCTCGTACATATAATTCGTGTGCTTATGACGGCATAGTACATGTGTAATTGTAATGGTTTGTTTGGTTCATCACGTGTGAATTATATATATTACGTGTAATTCTGTGTAGGTGATGAAAATGTGTGTAATCGGTTGTTTTGTTCATTATGTGTAAATTGTGTGTAATATCTGTAAGTGCCAGAAAGTTGCAATAGTTTTCAGATCAAATTTTCCCACCCCAGTAAAATAAAACTTTTAAGAACTTGAGAAATCGTATTAAAGCGGACAGGGGGGATGGTTTGGCCGTATGCGGATTTTGATGCCAGATGCCATAGGGCACGTTGTAGATTATACGTACCAAATTTGGCATCATTTGGTCCACCCGTTAAGGAGTTACGGACCTCATCCCCTCGGCAATTTCTGGTCCTAATAATTTTATTAATTCTTGTAATTATTAAGATTAAGAGAGTTTAAAACAATATAAAATTTTAAAATTTGTGTGCCAGGGCTACAGTTTAGGTACCTATCGGATTTGAGTGTAAGCCCTGGGTGCCTTAACTATTACACTTACATTAGCGGAAATGTAAGTGTATTTCTGCTGGATTTTCCAAAAATTGTTTTGAGTTAGGGATTCCGAGAATTTTATAAAAAGATATTCTCTAACGCGCAAATTTTCGTTTAAGTTTGGGAGCGGATTTCTCAATTCCAAGAATTTCTAATTCTTAACTGTGTAAACCTCGCTTTAGAGAAATTCCTAGGTTTCTGGTCCGGGATAAAAGTTTATTTAAGCTCACGCGCGCTAAGCTTAGGAATTCAGTTCTCGCAATCGGAGGTACAAGATATTCGTATACTCACGAGAATTATTTCAAGCGGTGTATTGTGAATCGTGTGATCGTGGATTTTATTTGGGATTAACGTAAGTGGATATCTATGTGTAATTAATGTATGGTTGTTGTAATAAAATTTTGGGCAAAATACGTTTGACTACCAACACACTGAACTTTCAATTATTCCTCTAAACTGGCGTTGGGCATTAGACACATTGTGCAACCCCAAATCAACGTAGTTAGGACTCACGCGTGCTACAGTATCCATGTTTGAGACAACGTACGTATCACCCTGTTTGAAACCAGTTATAAAGAAAAAGACAACGCTTCCATGCTACCCCAAAAGTATCCATGTTTGAGACAACGTACGTATCACCCTGTTTGAAACCAGTTATAAAGAGAAAGGCAACGCTTCCATGCTACCCCAAAAGTATCCATGTTTGAGACAACGTACGTATCACCCTGTTTGAAACCAGTTATAAAGAAAAAGACAACGCTTCCATGCTACCCCAAAAGTATCCATGTTTGAGACAACGTACGTATCACCCTGTTTGAAACCAGTTATAAAGAAAAAGACAACGCTTCCATGCTACCCCAAAAGTATCCGTTTGAGACAACGTACGTATCACCCTGTTTGAAACCAGTTATAAAGAAAAAGACAACGCTTCCATGCTACCCCAAAAGTATCCATGTTTGAGACAACGTACGCATCACCCTGTTTGAAACCAGTTATAAAGAGAAAGACAACGCTTCCATGCTACCCCAAAAGTATCCATGTTTGAGACAACGTACGTATCACCCTGTTTAAAACCAGTTATAAAGAAAAAGACATAAATCTCAGTACAAGCCGAGTTCACCCAAATGCAACAAGAACATGAAATTTAACACAGATTGAGATTGGGTTATACGGAAGAGTTATACTGAGGCGCGTTAAGTTAAAACGTTAGTAAAAACAAAACTAGTTAGAACGTGGGTTCGGCCCTCGTGTTAGGCTTAGTGTAAGTCTCATTGAATGACCTAAGGCTAACGATGAGCCTTTATGTTTAGTATGTAGAGAGCGGCATGGCATGCACTACACTTACACCCTCAGGGTTACCTTAGCACTGATCTTTTATACCTTCATGAAAATAGGTATAGCTGAATATCTCAACTTGTTTCTTCGTTTCATTCATATTGTATCAAATAAATGTCGCTGTTATATATATAAGTAGCGAGGGTATTAATGTAATAAAATTTGATTATACACTGTCAAGCATATGTTGTGATTAGAGGTAAGTGGGGATAACTCTTTAAGGGTCGGATTACCTTAGGAAAATCTACCCCTCTGAAAGCTCCGCATCCTAACCTTCCCTATGAAGTCTCTGCGCGACAATCCCCGTCCCGCGAAGACACGCGCAAAATTTTTGCAAAAATAGGCAACAATAGAGGTAAAATTAGCAAAAAATGAGGGAAATTAAGAACATTTAATCGCGAATTGGCAAAAATTGCAAGAAAAATTTTGAGTTTGCCCCCTATGAGCTAAAAATGTCAAAAATTTACTCCCCTCCTGAGCGCCGCCGCCGACCCTGGGCTGTCGGACCCTCGACAGCTATGACTTCTTATAGCTTTCAAATGGAAACGTTGATTACGTGAGTCGTTGACTGATGGGAGTGAGCATATGTACCGTGAGGATCACCCAGTAATGTTCATGTAGAGGGTATCCCAGAATAACGAAATGTGTTTGAACAGTCATAACTCAACAACCACTTTAAATGTCTTTATGATCTTTAGTTTGTTTTAAAAGTAGAGTGCCGATATAACGAATACAACCAAGCGGCGATAAATTTCAAATTGCCAATTTTTACAATATAATGAAAATACAAATAGATTATTTTGACAGTGAATTTGAAATTAAGGATTAAACTCTTCAATTTGTTTATTTAAAAAAATTAGACTCGAAATAGGTTTAGTTTCATTTAGTTCACTCAATTTCGCTACGACATGAGTTAACATCAGTTTTAGTTTAACGAAATTTCTTGATACTCAAATCCCAAAAAGTGGCAATAGTTTTTTCTATCGCAAAAAAGACGGATGTAAGTAGTATTTCGAATCTCGTCGTTGTAGACAGAGCAGTAATGAACAATCTGGAAACATTGTCATCCGAGGCTGAATTATCGATGGTCACTCCGACTCCGGCCATCATCGTTCGTGTGTTCAACTTCCTGATGGTGAAACTTCTGCAATGCTTCAATACCGAAATATGCGATAACAAGCCAGACGCGATAACAAACGTCCAAGAAAACTCTATTTAGATGCAGTTCCCGATGTGTCCAGACAGTTTCCGCCGACTGTTGAATAGGAAGAAGTACAACAACATTTGCCCGCGTATCACGAAATGGAGCGAGCGTGGTATAAACATGCAGAGCCAGAACACTCGATTGTCCCCGTACCAAATGGCGATATAATTCCGTACCCATCGACGTGGACTCTTCGTGGAGAGTGTGGTGCTAGAAACCCGCACCATAAAGAATCATTCCTGTTTTGAAGTACCGGCAACCAAAATTATTATTATTTGCTTAAAAGAATGAAGTTGAGTGTTATTCAGTAGCGAGTGATGGGTTTGCGATGGAAATTTTAAGTGATCCTCCAATGGATTCCAATATTAACGATCTTCGATACACGATTTTTCTTCCCCGATAAGCACTTCCGTCCGTGCGTTGCCTCACGGAAATCAATGTACAGCATTGAGATTTCATAATATGCAAAGTTTTAAACGAATTCATTGTTAATATTGGATTTCCACTGAAAACTACATCCATTATTATTGTCTTTGAACCAGCTACGCCCAAAGATTTTGCACAAGCACTTATATGCGGCTGTGTGTTTCAATACGCGCAAGATAAAACATGATGCGTCAACAATGACAGGTTTGGCCAATTGATGCGTTGCCAACAGTATCTACCAATGCTACTGCCTGAGCTGATTAAAACGATCTTTAATAGTTTTTAAAAAATTACCGGTCGCAATTTACATGTTCTGTTAATAATAAATGTTAGACACATTTATCGCATATTACCAAAGTTATCACATATTGCCATCGTTGTGGCTTTAGACCGCTTCGAGCAGTTTGCCTCACTTCAATAATGCTGGATCCAGAATTACGAATTACGCCGAGGGGTTTCACAACAGTCTGAATTCCAGTTTCCACTGAGAAACCCATTTCTTGGAATGGTATCTTCATTTCTCACCCTAATTTCAAGTTTCACCGTAAGCGAGAATTGTTGCGCTTTGAAATAGACACAACCCAAAATCCAAACACAAGACTATGCTGAATTAAGCGATAAAATTGGTAACTTTCGAAAATCCCATGCTGGCACAGTATGAAGCCCGGCACTGTGGAACAACTAAAGAATGCCATTGCAGAACAGGTTGGTATGATTGACACCGAAATGTTTGGAAACGTTTGCCGAACTGTGCGATTTTGCCATGAAGAAATAGTCGGGGTTGGAGGAGCCTGTAATGTTCCTGTAATGCACATTGTTCTTGTAATGCCGACGTACTTTGTTAATTTTCTACGCTTATATTAGCATTGTTTGCAACAGAAATTTTGTGACTGCATCATTTGTGGTTCAGAAGCTTCAAAGCGCCAAATTGTTTTCCTTACTTCTGGGACACCATATGCCTATATATACTTTTGGCCTTAAAATTGCATATAAATTTAATGCATTGTTATCTGCGACTATCACTACTATTGTTTACTACACTTTGTATGATATATATAATATAAGTATATTTACTTTCATGGCAGTGAACGAGTTAGGGTTTAAGCACACATTTTCGTAGCGGGGTATGGGGTAAGCTGGGCTAATCACCTGAGGTGTCGGACAACCCACCTCCGCGTAAAGTACCGACCCAAGAATGGGTGTTCCGGCCCCTCTCCCTCTCCCGACAGATGGTCCAACCCCCTAGTGCCCGCAGGCCCAACCAATACATCCATACCTTCAGGTACCGCTGCTACGCCTTACGACTTAGAAATTTGAGCATGCATGGCTTTAAAAGTTTGAAACTTGTAAAATTATGATCTACAAATCCAGCAGGTATGCATTACTCTGTAAGGATACAAAATTGGTAAAATACAATAACGATAAACTAAACAACAAAACGCTTACCAGTGAATCCAATTTCAAAAAGATAAGTTTTGGGACGTCCGGCAAAATTATCGGCTTGTTTACCCAGCAGCGCTTCTCGTGCAACATCGAACGTGTTTAGGCTGATCACTAAATCGGATCCCATTTTGAAACGATAAATCGGGCCATATTTTTTGGCATACATGTCTAACGTCTTCTGAGGATACTTGGCATCGATATCGAATATGTTGCCAATCAGCGGCCATCCTGGTGGTCCTGGTGGTAAGTTGAGTGACCTTCTGGAAGACCCGAACAAGGTTTTGAAGAAAATAAGCAGAGCTACGGTAGCTATTACGATTAAGAATATCATAATCAATTTATGAGTTCCAATACTTCGTTGCTATTTACCGAGACTATAATTTGCTTTTAATTGATTAAATTAACCATAAAGTGTCTAAGTGACTCTGAGCAACGTCATACCTGCGAGCTCGTGCTGTCTTTTTAAACTAGCATATTTTCGCAAAAGCAAGCTGAGGATTGCAAAATATAATTTGGTTTATGATTGATTAAATTAACCATGAAGTGCCTAAGTGACACTGAGCAACATCGTGCCTGAAGGCTCGCTCTCTCGTTTTTATACCTGATGTTTTCTGAAAGGTAAGACTGAGGTTCGCAAGCTATGACCAAGTTGCAAAAGCGATAAGTCAACAAATGCAAAATTGTGAATGCTATTTCCAAATTTTGTGGCAGTGTTGGTATATATGCGCGTTAGCAATAGTTTTATTTTGTTTTTGACAGCGTTGAATGGTTTGGGATCACGTTTGTTGAGCACAAGAAGCCTGATCAGTAATCTAAACAGGAAATAGTAGTCTTTCATTTAAAACATATTATTATTTATTGCTCGATTGTGCCGTGTCAACAACCTCCTGCTAACATTGCATCCAGCGATAACAACTGCATTAACTCCAATTAGCGAAAAGTACCTACATATGTATCTTAACCGGAAAACTACATTTTTACAGTTTAAAACCATATAATCCATAAACCAATAAATAATTCTTATTTTTGCGTTTAAATTATTGTTATACAAGTGTTCTAACCAAGGGGGTGGGGCATGGAAGCGCGTTCCCTAAAATAAAAGCTAGTCCATCTTTATATATGAAATATTCGTTTAAGTTGTGGCTCCTAGCACCTTCACAGCCAATTTGTGGCGAAGTTTCCGGCTACGCCCGTGGTTCTATCCATGACAGTGGCTGTTGGGATTGATCATTAAAAATAAAATTGGACTGTTTATAAATTAGCCGAGGAAACATCAACATTTAGCGATACTAATAAGCTAGAACTGTTTTTGGTGGGACCAACGTGGTCTATTATATCAGTGCAACAGCAGGTATTCGGTCAGTATCCAAGTCACTTCCCAATTCAAGCTGAGGGGCATAGCGTTATATCCTAAAAAGTAACAACTTAATGCAGATGGTTTGGGGCTCAGGGTGTGGGAAGGGTGCGGCAGGTACCCGACTTTAATAGTCAAAGGCTTTGTATATGGCTCACGTAGCTAAGTTATGCTAGGCGACTGGTCAGCTCAGACTTAAGCTACTTATATAGACGACAGCACAAACTGGCCATAACTATCGCCGCCCAGCTTGGCTTAAGCTCAAAACGTAAACTAGATCACTGCAGCTGTTACAATGAAATAACGCTTCTTTAACCCAAAACCAAATTTTAGTAATGTCATTATTATAGTAAAGACAAGATTCATTGCCACATTCCTAAGCAGCTGCAATCGCGTTTTTTAGCAAATATAGAATTATCTTTAATGTACTTAAATTATTGCTTTTGTTATAACAAATATGTACTGCAAACAGCAACCGGTATGTCAACCACTCTTGCTTCCTATTTAATACTCCTGTATAAACATATAGCAAAGAAGTATACAATGGTTTTTGATTGCATAATTTTGCTTTTAATACTGCAGCAATCGTTTCTGCAAAAATCTCAAGTATAAAAAAACCAATGCAAAAAGTTTCTGGGCTCAGAAATAGTTGATTTTTGCAAGCATCAACTTACATATTCTTATCATTGTCGTTTGCCAATGTCACCCTATTGGTTTTAAATGATACACAGGCTGTCGGATCCTGGTTATACGAAGCGTAATTCTTTAGGAATATCTTAAATTGTCCTTTTGCAAGAGATGCTAGACAAGTGCTACTAGACTGAGCGCCTTGATGGGCGAATTCCTAACTATCGTAAAAACTGGACAAAAATTAATAATTGAGAAGAAGAGAAACATAAACAAAAAACGACACCAGAATCTTAACACTAGCTATGTAATAGCTTGCTTTTTTATTTATCGCTGCAAGAATATATATAATTCAGTAGGACATTTGGCGTCGCAGTGTTTAAAACATGCCAAAAGTAGTAAAACGTACAACTAGGTAACTATATCTTTGCAGCAAAATAGCATATTGGTGTATGCTTCTTTACCATAAAGCTGTACGTTTGGTACAAAAATTGCATATTTTTTCAAATTTAGTGCACTAAAGGCCCAATGGTAGTTCGGCAAAAATTAAATTTAATTTATCATGTTATATATTCCTGTCATTTAATGTTTTACAATTGTTTTATGTAAAGCGATATAACTGCTAGCTCGTGGTACAACTTTATACATGAATTTTGTGGAATGCTATATGCTGGACAGACAATGCGAGCTGATTCCGTCTGCTGAGCGGCTTGAAGATTGTGCGACCGGGTAATATGCGAGAACTCGCCAATGCTGAGCATAAAATGTCCGCACATTGCTGTCAACAGGATTCAAAGAACTGCTAGTTGAGTCGTTAAGCTCCCAATCCGTTGACATCATCTACATCTCGGAGAACCGCTTTCGCAACAGCAAGCAGATATAACACCCAATTCCTGACATAGTTTTTAACCCGTACTTGGCTCAGTTGTCTGGTATATCCGACGATGCGGCACATGGCCCGAAAGCAACAGGTTTACTGGTGTATCTAAATCCGAAATATTAACGAGTAGAACAATAGAAGCATAGATCATAGTATATCAGGCTTCAGATTAAACACAGTACCTCAAAATTGTGAGAAAGCGGTCCGGGCGAAGTATCTAGTAACTCAGTAATCACAAATTAAAAACATGTTACATTATATTATTCCGCCAAGTTATTGCAAACTAATTTAAAATCAAGATAACAAAGTCATGTTTCGTTGAGGCAAAAATTCTTGAAATGAAAAGCATTTATGTACATCCTAAATATATACTCTCGATTTATATATGTACATAATTCATGGTGGCTCACTGACATGCGATTAATTTGAATATTCGATGAATATGGGTACTTCAGGGATTTTATTTACCCTAGAAAGACAAAATTTTCCCGGCAGAAGCAAAACTCCGTGTAGCATTTGACATATTTATACACAGAATGCTATGTTTTCTGTCCCACAATACTTGTTTGAAAGCTTTTTTGACGAAACTGCCATGTTTGGAACAATTTCTTTTGTGACCATAACAAATTTTGCATCTAAAAATTACGATATTGTCGTGGAATTTTGGGTGAGGGGAGGTATATATATTCAGCTTTTGTTACGGATTATTGAGAGTTTATATATAAATATACATTTAGTGTCCAAGATACATTACGTTTGCGTTTACTACACAACACATTTACTTCACAATCATATTCTTTCCGAAGTAACACCGAGGAGTGTTCGCTGATGAGGGGGTTCTGGAGTGGCAGCTTCGCGATTTAGGCTTAAGCTTAGTGCATGTCATAATAAGGTGCAAGTTCATGCTAAGGCTCAGGATTGAAATATCAAGAATGGCATGGCATGCATTACACTTACGCCCCTCAGAGTTACTTTGGCCGCTCATATGGTATTGATTTATCTCGTGAAACATTTGTTTGTTTTGTTTACATTCACATAGTTTTGTTTACATTCACAATAAAACACGACATTAATATCTTAAAGTGTATTCTCTATTGAAAATCATATAATCAGAATTTCTGATTGTACGGTTTTGAAATGCCACATAGATCATGGTCTGAGATGCCACATAGATGATGTCTGTGTTGGTATCAAAATGAATGTCATAGAAATGAATCTTGTCATAGACCGGAATCCCAGAACTGCGCAGCAAATCGGAGCATAAAATTATCATGCTGTTGTTATTGGGCGTTTCGACGAAAGCAAGAATCAACCAGTTCTATACCCAATATTGGCTATCTTTGAGTTTCATGTGCTTTATTGGTGTCCGCGTGCTACTCAGCGGCTCTCTGTGGTGATGGTGCAATAGTGGGCCCAAGGATGACGTTGTCTCTTGGTCAGATGCAGAAGAGCTGTGTTGGTGAAACGTATGGTGTTGTGTCGATGCCTTTGCAATAAGAGGCCCAGTAGTAGGTTGGCCACGTCCTAGTGATCCAGTGCCACTTTGTTGCTGGATAAAGGGATATTGGTCGGAATCGGGAGCTCCTTGACCAGCACAAACCTCCGAAGATGAACTACATGTTGAAGCTGCAGATTTCGGCTGTTGTTGGAGCTGAAGAGAGCCAGTGCCCGAAAGTGTAGGTGGATGAATCGGTGTAACCCGGCATAGCGGCACACCGACACCTCCACCGAACGAATAATTCGCTTCGCCGATTGATGAATGATGCAAAGAGGATAGGCCAGTAGCACCGGATGGCGTCTGAATGGTTGCCCGCCTAGCTGGATCTTGGAAGGTCTTTAGTCGTGGTGGTGTAGTATGCGGACTTGCGCTAGCAGCATGGTCTGCTCTTGCTACGGCAGCCGATGCTGAAGCTTGTCGATGAGCAGTGGATGGCACTGAGTAAAATCCTGCGATATAAGGCTCAGCTGTACAAGTTGTTGGCGGCTGCATTGAAGAGCCATAACGGGATGTCACGGTCTCGCTGTCGGACCCGGCAGTACCACCAGTTCCGCCAGTACCACTAGGGCCACCACTACCTCTCGAAGCGGAAAATTGATGCCGTTTTCGACTAAGCAACGACATGGAACGAGATCGATTATAGTAATCTGAAGCGGTTGCTACAGGAAGAGGACCTGTTCCTGAAACGGAACGATCTCCTCCGAGTTTCAGTGTTGGATATTTCCTAGATGTTGGCTGAGATAAAACGTCGTTGTTATCTAACGATGACGTAGCTATAACGTAGCTTCGCAGCAACCCAACACTATGCGCTGGAGAAGCAATAGACGAGCTATCTTTACTGTCCAGGCCACCGGGATGATTGTAGACCGCGCCGGAGCTTCCGAGTAAATCCGGTGGGTAATTGTTCAAATTGCTTGATGAAGACTGAAAATTTCGCTCACGTTGTTGTCGTCTTAAACTGCATGTAAGATTGCTGCTACTTGTGCTGTAGCTTGTCGTATGATGATGATGATGGCTTCCGTTGATTGTCGCAGTATGGCTATTGGCAGTGATATCGGCACTTCGAGCTTTTTCATACTCATATGGATGTCGCATACGTTTTTGACGTTTGAGACTGATTCGAACCTGAAATAAATCATTTATAATATAACTTTTCCTTGAAAATACCCAATCAGACAGCACATGGTTCGGTACGAAGCGTAAAAAATACATAAACAGAAATGTCTCAACGTTAAAATAGATTTCATTATAAAAAGTCATATTTCATATTATAAAAAGTTAAATCAATAGTTTAAACATGTCATCAACCGTGGATTACTCAAATTGATGACCACTCTCGTTCCAAATGCTTTGTGAGAAGTCCACGTATTATGAAGATCAAAAAGGCTCAGGAGCACGCCGTATACCCATTCAATGATTCATCGATCATAAAAATAGACTGTGTATAATATGGTCATTATAGATAGATGAGCAGTGTGATAAAAGGGTGGAAACATAATTCTAATATTGCAATTCTCGGTCGCAAGCGAAGCTACAAAGACCGTGTACATATCGTCAGTAACTATATGATAATTTTGACTCTCGATCAAATCAACTCTGGAGTGCATATAGTTAGCAGAAAAATGATAAATCAGCACATGTGTCGTTCAAAAAAATTTAGCTAGTTCCTACGATTTCGTTTTCAAAGCTGACCTTCTCCTGAAAACGAGGCTACAAAAGCCGTGTATATATCGCCAATGACTATATGATAATTTTGACTCTCGATCAAATCATCTCAGGAGTGCATATATTTAGCAGAACAATGATAAATCAGCACATGTATCGTTCACAAAAATTTTTATTGTTCCTGCGATTTCGTTTTGGACACTAACTTTTTCTGAAAACGACTTATGCTAATGCTTCAGGCTACTGAAATTTCTTAAGTCACTAACGAGGTGTAGCTAATGTTACATATGTTTTGGGCTAAAAGCGCAGTTATACTCTTATTATTAGAGCATTCTTTAAGGAAATATACAACTGTGAAGCACAGCTTAAGATACGTCAAATTATGTTACCCACCGATAAACAGCAAAGTATGGATTGCCGCTAGGCACTAAAAGATTTCAAAAAGGATAAATCTTAATGTCACTTAACGGCATATACCATGTACACAGGAAAGTTGCGGAGATACATGCTTCGTTGCACACATAGATAATAATTCCACCTATGATCAGGTGTACCGGTAAAATTTAGACCAATTAGCTCAATCAGTCGCAAACTAGACGGGATATAGCACTAAATATTCGTTTCGTAAATTTTCGCAAAATATTTTCGTGAACTCATTAACCACCTACGTCAAGAAAATGTGCACAGAAGTTTTTGACTATAGTCATTTGACTAGTCTGTATATACAATTTGTAAGTTTTCAACCAATTTGGACTACTCCCTATCAAGTTTTCATAGGATAACTGTAAACTTTCGGCTGATTTTAGTCCAAAATAATGAGTTTTGAATACATTTCTGATGAGATCCGCATAGCAAAGTGGTTACTGCTACTAATGCGTATTATACACTAAGATAGTGAATTCTGTGCGAGTTTTAGCACTTGCAACTGTCTATTCACTGCTGTAAAATTTTCATGAATTAAACACATCCAATACATAGAATAAAGTAACATCAGCGAATAGATTCCAGGTTGTTGCATAAAAATTCCTTTACCACCTTATGCAAGAAAATCACACACACTAGCTAAGTAATTGATTTTATTAATATTGATTGGAATGCGTGCTAATTTCTGATTTTGCACTTTTTCTTGTGTACAATTTTCGATTAGAATCTATCATGTACTAATTATTACTAGGTTACAGCAGTCATTGTTAAACCACTTGCATAATTAGGTATAAAAACTTACACCTTTCTTCTTAAATACTTGAATGTCCAAACCGAATTTTTTGCAGAATTAATTGCACTTTTTGTTGTGTATAATTTTCGATTAGAATCGGTCATATGCTAATTATTGAATTCGCGTGGAATGAGAGAGCGAAGCAAGCTCATTCCACTTGCGAGAGAAGCGAGCGCGCGGAACGAGAATTTTCAATTTTGCCTCTGGAAGGGTGTTGAGGAGGTCCTGTCTGTGTGTGTGTCTATGTGTGTGTGACTATCGCACCTGGATCTCGATAACGCTTGGGCGGATGTTGATGCAAGATAGCTCAATCGAACCGCACCAGATTTTTGAATTTTTTCCCGTGGGAAAAGTTATGGGGCAAAATCACGTCATTTTGGCCCGTTTTTCGGGCACCCCCTCCAGTTTTTGCGACTTTTCTCAATAAGTAAACGAGGTATCCGCAAACTAGTAGGCCTATTCCATATAGCTTTACCAGGGCGTTGCAATGATATATAACAAGTTTTCAAAGCATCATCTAGTAGAGCATTGGATTCATAATTATGAGCTCCTTAGTTCAAAAACAATATGTTCCTGGAATAGCAACGGTGTCGTAGAGCATTGGGTTCATAATTATGAGCTCCTTAGTTCAAAAACAATATGTTCCTGGAATAGCAACGGTGTCGTAGAGCATTGGGTTCATAATTATGAGCTCCTGAGTTCAAAAACAATATTTTCCTGCAATAGCAACGGTGTCGTAGAGTATTGGGTTCATAATTATGAGCTCCTGAGTTCAAAAACAATATGTTCCTGCAATAGCAACGGTGTCGTAGAGCATTGGGTTCATAATTATGAGCTCCTGAGTTCAAAAACAATATGTTCCTGCAATAGCAACGGTGTCGTAGAGCATTGGGTTCATAATTATGAGCTCCTTAGTTCAAAAAACAATATGTTCCTGGAATAGCAACGGTGTCGTAGAGTATTGGGTTCATAATTATGAGCTCCTGAGTTCAAAAACAATATGTTCCTGCAATAGCAACGGTGTTGTAGAGCATTGGGTTCATAATTATGAGCTCCTGAGTTCAAAAACAATATGTTCCTGCAATAGCAACGGTGTCGTACAGCATTGGGTTCATAATTATAAGCTCCTGAGTTCGAGCTTACTCTAGAGGTAGATTTTATTATTTTTTATGTCTTTAAATATTTAATCAACATACTTTTTGTCATAATATTAGACATGTGAGATTATTTTCAGCTTTTTCCTTTCTGTGCAATATGTTGGCCCAGTTTAAGCGACATGCTAGTAGTCGGTCGTACTGAGCTGCACGCGTTCCCTATATTCTATGTCATTTCTACCCCTAACAGTCGTATTCCATAAATGCTATAAACTGCTGTGACCTAGGAAAAAATAAATTAATATTGCTCATAATATAAGTCACGACGAAAGTTCCTTTTGGTCACCAAAACTTGTTAACACTATATGATTAAAGGCAATAAAAGCCCACAAACAATACGGTAAAGACTGTCGACATTGTTAAAACTATGTCAGTCAGGCGTTGACGATGTTGTTACTTTTGTGAAATTTGTGCCCGGCTTTTAGCACAGCAGTTTTTTTACACCATCAACCGTTCCGCCACAAGCGTAACGAGTACTTTCTTTGTTTTTTTAAGCATTACAACATGGGATTCCATATATAAGATCGCCGCCATTGCTTGTTGTACATATAAAAAAATATAAAGTGAGATCAGGGTTTCAAAATTTTGGGCTCTAAATTCCAAATATATACAATGAATCAGTAATACACGTGGGCTTTTGCAACGCTTTGTGGGAAAAGAGCGCGGTATAAACGTATTATGTTATTTTAAAATTAAAATTATAAGAATAGCCATCAAACAGCTACTTCGAGAACCATTTTTTCCCTAATTTACTTCATTTCCCGAACAGCATTTTAGACTAACTGAAAATATCGGTAGTGCTATAAATAGATTTACCCATTACACAAGTTGTTGTACATAACTATGGCTTCTTCAACCGTATACATCCAATGTATTTTTGGGTAGGAAAGTATGCAGCATCCTGGGTACGATATATACATTCAGTGCTGATTTAATGCATCAGTAAAACATGTTCGCTAATACTATTTGCTTACAGTATCTATGTTTATAAATCATTTATCATTGTATACGTTTGATTCTTCTACGTTCCCTAGGAGGTAATCTAATAACCATTTCGTCATTATAGCGTTTTTTTTGTGGTTAATAAAACTACGGAATAAAAAACGTTATTCCACATCGACAAAATCATTTACATATGGGTTTTTAATTATAAAATCAAAATTTGCTGTTCCATCAAAATTATAAGTTTCGTTATGTTCGAATTTATAATAAGCTTATACAAACTACAAAATTTATAGCACCAATCCGTGTGGTCTGTAAAATGGCAGAGGCGCAACCAGGATTTTGTCTTGGGACTGGTCCGATGTCGTGGTACGGCTCGATGCTTCAATTTACTCCATAATGTTACTGCCGGGTCAAAGAAATATGGCTGGACGGGCATAACCACATTCGAGAATTTGGCAAAGACGTTTTCAACCAGATGAGATCTGCGTTAAAAATTTTTTGTTGACCCGGTACGGAGGTATGTACCCATGACCTTTATTTGGCTGCGTCACAGCTCAAACTACGTTTTTCAGCTCAGAACAGAATAAAGCAACAGTATCGACTCACATTAAACTACTTTCGCAGAAAGTGTGTCGTAGATTATGACACAAGGTTTCGAAATGATGATCTCATGAACCAGTTGGAATTCTTATTTGATGATGTTTTCTAAGGTTATTTGTTAAGGTGTTCCATGATACGAGTTTTCATTTATTTGTGAAAATCAGATGTGAACGGGTATGGACTTAAAAAGCTTCGCCAAGGCGTTGCGCAAATTATTTGAATAACCAGCTGTTGCTTTTTCGAAGCTAGATCCAGTGGCATTTGGCTGAGTGAGACGAAGCAGCGTTATCGCCCCAAAATGATTAATTCAAAATTTGAAGTAATTAAATAAATTAGCTGTGTTTGCTTAAGCTTTCGTTATGTGTTTTTCTATATTTAAATTTTAGCCCCGAAAAATACATGATCTCTCATATACAAATTTACTTGTCTACCTTGTTGGACCTGGTGAACAGAAGCAATGGAGAAGAAGAAAGAGAAGTAAACCAGCTAGCACCTGCTCAGTGCTCCCGTAGCCCAGTGGCTAGAAAGGGGGTCAAGAAAAGACAATTTATCAAGTCTTGCCTGAAAAACTTTTGTGTACTGCACAACGTTTAACAAACTAAAAAAACGCACCAGAAACGACCGGCGAGACAGCGCCAACCCACGCCAAAGCGGAGAACCCCCAGACCAACGCCAACAACAACCACACAAAAAAAGTAATAACGGTGACGCAGCTGCATGGTGCAACTTCCTAACACCATGCCCATACGACCCCGGCTATCATAACCTCGACCCCAAGATTTACAACTTAGCCACTTTCCTTGGTCAGACCCAAGAAGTTACGGAGCTTAGCAGGCCGCAGGCGCGCTTCACGGGGTGTGTTCGGACCCCGCCCGATTGGTTGCGCACGTGTCTAGTATCCTGGTATGATTGCAGAGGTCCCCCAGGGAGGTTGACACCGAAACCTGCTCGCAGGTCATGATGTCAAACCAATATTCCCTATCCTAGTCTAACGGAAGTTGTTTTGTCTAACGTAAGTTAAAGTAAAACGCGGGATAAGTTTGGTTTGGCAAGGTAAATTTTGAGTTTCCCTTAGTTTATCCCCCGCAGGACGCTTAATCCGTTGTAGCCATATGGCCCCCACAGGGTTCCGACAGTCCCTGAGTGTTTAACGTCGGACTACTTAGTTTACATCTTAATAACCTGATTGTTTTAATATCTGGTGATACGGTTTTCCTAGTAAAATTTTATCTTTCGTGCGAGTGTGTCTGTTAAGCCAGTGAATCTGATGAGTAATTCGGTGGACCACTCTCGCCGCAATACCATTACACAAAAGGTCAACATTTGCGGCGGACCGCTCGTGTCAGGGCTTGGAACATTCCCTCCGTCAAGCCGTGGCACGCGGGGTCGGCCCGTCCGTTCGGACGCACTTAATACGCTAGAATATCAACAACACGGGACACATCGTCTGATTTGCAAGATTTTATTTCACAAGGTACATTATACCATCCAGACATATACGGGCATTGATAGGATCATTAAGGCTAGTAACAAAAGAAATAGTCGTACCCGGTCATTTCCCTGTCCGCGTCCAAACGGGGGTGGGGTGGTGCGAGCGAACACGTTCCCGGAAATACCGGGCCAAAATCTATCCCCGAGACGTCCTGTGCGGGACGTTAACCAATTTAGCTATAGCTCGGGGTATGTGTTCTGGCGTGCTTCGAAATTCGCTCTTAATCAGACGCGGGGTTATCAGCATTGCAACGGTTGTGCAGCAAAAAAGGTTCGTTTCCTTTGTCGGATGATTTCAGTAACCAAAGGGACATGAATCGGGGTACGAGAACGTGAATATGCAATACAAGGTAAAACACTGTAAGATCAATGAAAGCAATTATGATACTCGTCATGAAACGGTAAAGTGCGAATAATTACTCAGAATACAAGCGAACAATGGCCGGGGTTCATGATACAGCCAACAAGGCGTCAGCTTGGTAGTCAGACGTTGAAAACTCCGTCCGATGTCGTCCTAGTCCAGCGGATGCGGCCTAATATACCCATCACGTCTCACTACGTTTCGTCCCTAAAGCGGACCTTATAATAAATGATAATCGCCTTTTCTCGATGCCTCCAGCAGTCCAAGGGGAATTGAGTCCCTGCCCTTGTTCTAAAACTCCTTAAATGATTTCCTGGAATTCCGTAAAGGATTTCCGGAGGTTCCGTAAAGGCTTAGCTTGTGACGATGCAGTTGATTTTGGTAGTGAAATACCAACGGAACTACGTTATACACGCTGGGGACACGGGTCGATCATTTGGCAGGGTCGCCCCTAGTGACTTTTCCTCTGCCGAAAATAGTCGCCTGCACGGGCAATTACCGTTGTGGACGAGGTCCCAGGCGACCAATGACGCGGTTCTAACAGTTCCGAGCAGGCAATCGCGCTTAGTCCATGTTCGGGGCTGGGTTTGCACTCTGGGGTGCGTTTTTTAAGGTCGGAGCAAGGGGCAGACGCGTATGCGTCCCTTTTTGGTTGTCGTTTCTTTGGTTTGGTTTCTTTCCCTTTCGGTTGTCTCTTTGTCTTCTTGGTTGCCTTGTTCTTTTCGCCCTCACTCTCTCTAACTTATCCTATTGCCTTAATACACTGTACGCATCGAAATTGTACAGTGTCTCAACTGCACTATCGAAATTGTGCAGTTGAGTTATCACTAAAATTTTATTAATTTTGTTCAGAACTCGATAGTCGAGTGGTTAGTACTGACAAAATCTGCAGCGGGCTTAAATTCCCCGTGCAGGATCGAAACCTAACAAGGGAAACTGGAAAAGGAGAGAGAGAAAAACAGTAAAACTCAAAGCAAGGGCCTACATAGTACATAGCCTAACGGGCAACCAGAGGTAAAATAGAAAAATGCTTAAACTCAGCGATCAAGTCGCTCTGAAAAGAAAACGGGGTTTTGCACTTACTCGGTTCGGGGTCAAAACGATTCGCGAGAGGTCGCGATTTTCTTTATCGAAAAGAGGATGTTGTAGACCATTTTTTTTGTTTAAGGGCGGGGCACGGTGCCGAGCCCTTGGAAGCGGGCACAGCGGTCGGGAGTGGCATCCAGCCAAGCGGTTGGTTCGTCTTACTAAGGGGAGTTTTCTTACTTGCTATCACCAAGCTTAACCACATGTATGTACTATAGCGAACGTTAGTAAACTTAATAATTGGGCCAACACGATTTCGTAGCGAACGTGGAGAAATAATATCTTTTACAAGCGCCTAGTAAGCTTGATCCTGAGGGGCAGTCGAGGACTCGTGCCGTCGGTAATTGATCCTTAGGTAATGCTGGCGATAACCGTCTGGCTAGAGAACAAACCGGATGCTGGCAAAATCGTACAAAGATTGTGTAAAGATCGCTCCTTTCGGAGTGCCAATACCTTATACTCAAGCTGAAATCACTTAGAATTTGCTTAGTCTTTTATATTCCCCAAGTTTACTTAGCTCAAACTGTTAAACGAAGTTTTGGGGGCTTCCTAAAGCCCGACAGAGGCTAGCCCTCTGTCCCTATCTGCAACGTCAGTCCGAGCTCAAGCAGCGGCATGAGCATCGAACGGTCCACTAAGCTATAACTTTGTAAACCATAACCATTATCAGAAACACGTAAGAAAATTCCCTATGGTTTCGTGATGAACTTTTACCGTGGTCAGCTCAGGAAAATTCGACAGCCCTAACTCAAGAGAAGTAAATCATGTAAAAGCATGGACGAGAGGCGTCCATTTTGGATTTGATTTGCCTATGACCACGGGGAATCAGAAGGACTTCGGCTAGTGTGTTCACAACTTAACACCCCCCGTGCAATCACTCAACCTGTCCGAACGGAACTCGGCTATAGGAGGTTTGTCAAGGAACATGCAAAAGTGGGGTCAGCTGACGAGTAAAACTAAGACGTCCTCCGACGGGCGTCTGGTCAAGTTGTCGGTGGTAAACTTGCGCGACCACTACTCAAATAACAAGGATCTGTTACATTTTGACCTGGGGAAAATAAACCCCCATGCGCCTGGTTCTCCTCCTCACTTACAATATTCGGTCCGGGACGGCAACTGCCGGTCCCCTTCCGCGAGACAGAAGGTGTCTACGCGGGTCCTCCGTCGGCCGAATTCCATTCCAAACGCCAATCGAAAACAAACGAAAGAAAGCACGGGAAAGCAAACTCGTTGCGAAATAAATACAATAAAACCTAAGCGTCGGAGCCGGTCAGTAGAGTCGACCGAACTCCGCGCTGCCGAAGTCGAACTGATTCCACGAGACGACGTGGCAGTCGTCGCTTCAAAATTTTCAGCTATATTGGAGTATGGCGATTTTGTCGCCATCCAATCGGCGATGGTCTTTTAACGCCCACTTTTTCGAGTTCAAACCCGGGCGCCCAATCGAAAAATTCCCCAAATTTTATTTTTGACAGCTATCGTAAACCCTGGGTCCCCTTTAGAGAGAGTCGGCTTCAATCGAAATCGCCGACATCAAATTTGAACCCTCCGATTACTCGGAGGTCGACCATCTGTGAGTTTTCTCCAAAGTTCTCCGATTTTACCCCATCTGTAGTCCCAAATTCTTGTCAGAAACTTGTCGAAAACTCATTACTCAGATCTATTAAACCTATTACCTAACTTAGCTTGGTCGTCATCCCCCAAATGTCCCACGAAAGCTGTTAAATCACCCGTCAAATTTTCAAAATTTTAAATCTTTTCTCTCTACAAAGTACTTAGAGTAAGCTGGAATATGTCTTTTTATCGGGCGACTTTGGTTTTCTTGTCCTCATTCATCAAATTTTCCCCCAGCTAACTCGCCGATTTGAAGCCAAATTTCTGCTATTTAGCGAGTTAGCTGCCTCATCCATCACCTAATTAAGCTTAACAAAAGTCCATCTGGGGTTAAATCTTACCGCCCTATCCATGGGTAAACGTGCAAACATTGCACGTTTATATGTTGGCTTACAAGATAAAGCCAAACATTCCTAGCATTCCAAGCTAATGGCTTTTCAGATATCCCGACAGGACGTCTTTGGACGTCCCGAAAGGGGGGGGGGAACCTAAGATGGGAATGAGCTGATTTCGCGGTCGTGGGTACAGCCCATTCCTATGTATCTTTTAACCTATCGGGGTTCTGTTCAGGAACTCCCAGGACCCACGGGAGGGCCCTAAACCTACCCCCCGTCCTTCCTAGTCCTATGTGTCCAGTCCGTCCGTAAAACTTATAAATTTAAGAGAATTTTGTATGTCCTGTCCTCGGTTGTCCCGTTTTTGTCATGTCCTTATGTACTATATATATCTATATATCTCTAGATATATACACACATACATATATGCACACAATACTCATGAACACATAAACACACTACACATGAGACACACAGGCGACCTGAGCGACAGAAAGGTCGCTCAAGTTCACACTAGAAACATGCAGAACCACAACAACAACAACAACAACATCAGCACAACCACAACAGCACAGCGACAACAACAACAACAACGACACCCACACACACACACTACAGCCACAGCGACAGCAGCAACGACAACCGACAAAAAGGTCGGTTAGAGAGAGTGAAAAGAAAAAGGAAAAACGGCAAAGAAAGGGCGCGGGAAGGGAGTCGGGACAGGGGGTTCCCGCGGGAATTTCGAGGGGCTGGGGCGAAATTCGGTCCCAGGACGAAGAACGGGGCCGAATGATACCAAACACGAGGGGGGTAGACGCAGTGGCGGGTCGGAACCCAGTTTTGGGTTCCGACATGTGTTAGCATGCAGGGATTCAGCGGGCTTTCCCGCTCTAACGGTTGGGCGGAGCGACGCCCGCCGGGCATCGTTGAACTCGCCATGGAAAGGCGATTCAAACGAGGGGTGTTTTCCCTGCCTTATCGGCAGCGGGTAGAGGGGCACTAAAATCACGACTGATAAAGAGAGTGTCGGTAATGGGGGGCACGTTGTCGGCCGTCCCGGGTTAACGGGGCGACTGACGGAGACCCGCCGGGCATCGTTGAAGATGTCTCGACGTGGCGAATGCGATGAGGGGCGTTTTGCCTACTTTTGGGTTGGGGTTAAATTTTCGGTTGGTCTGTACCCACTTGCAGTCGGTATGCCAAATTTGGGGGGCACTTTATCGGTCAGAACGGGCTAACGCGAAGTCGGACAAAGACCCGCCGGACATCGTTGTACTCGCCAGGAGCAGGCGAATAGAATGAGGGGTCGCATGAGCACATTTAGGGTCGGGGGTCAAATACGGAGTTGGTACAAAACAGGCGGAATTTTATGTTGAATTTCCGTGGTACGGTATAAAACAGGGAAATGAGTGATCTAGCGGCGGAATGACTGGTCGGATCGAGACCCGCGTGGCCTCGCCAGATGCCTAGATGGGTAGACTACTTGGAAACACGCATAGGTTCACTCACTGGTCCGATGGTAACCAGAAAAACCAGTTGTTAGCATGGTGGTGAGGCAATTTTGGGCGTCAAACGATGCCATAAAAAGGTTTTGATACGGTGGGGCGGAAAAATAGACACACCGAGTCACGAAGGTCACGCAATACACATATATATGCATAATTATATTTCCATATAAGCCTAGGTTATGCCCACTCGGAACCATGGTCTCCAGCCAAACCTAGCGTAAGTATCGGCTGTTAATTGAATGTTTACCCGTTTGTCCCTAGAATATCTCAGGAAATCCTACAGCGATCTGCGATGTTGCGAGCTCGTTCGAGAGCCCGAAAAATTCTCTACCGAAACGTACTCGGGACATTTTCGGTAAATCTGAACCGTTGGACGGTTACGGACCGATAAACAGGCCCGAGGTCCGTTATTTCCGAATAATCGGAAACTACCGTAACCCATTTGTTTCAGCTTACTTTTGTGACCATTAGGCTATAGTTCGCTTGAACCAGGTAAAGTTGCTAGTCCTGATTTCGATTACTTCCCGATCCCTTAAATTGTCAAAGGCCTCCTATTCCCGGACGGTCAGAAATTTGAACTTTCAGTGGAGAAACATGGGCTGTTGGTCGAGTTCCGTTCGGATGCTCTGTCCTAGCCAGTGAAATACTATCCTACATTTTTATCTTTCTAAATCTAACCAGATGAGCGAAGCCAGTTCCCTCTGGGCTCAGTGGCGCCTTATCCGGCTACACAATCATAAAACAGGTCATGCAATAACGGGTTATATCAATGATAAAAGCATAGCAACGGCGAAAATACATGCATAATATAACAATACGAAACGCAATTGTCGGTACCCATGGCACCCGGTCACACCACATGAAAACCTGGTTCCCGTAAACTTCTATCCAGTCCGATTTGAGGCTAGTTTAAGCAGACTTAACGTCGGAATCGTGTGAGAGACGCGTAACGGGCCGGAACGGGCCTGTTACATCTCTTATATTTTTAAATGGAAATTTTCGGACTTAATTATTCGGGTTGGAACAATGTTCTCTAGTTAAGTTTCTTATGATCAGAGTTCCCGCCTACACTGGGGCCTCCGACGACTAAGACCCCTTTCAAAAGGATCATGTGTGGCTGTGGCTACTCTGACGGGTAACCTGTGCTCTATGAGCCCACAAATAAGTTAAGCCATATGTACAGATAATATGGTACACAAGAATTCTAGTTTGCTAGTTTAATTTATGTTATTGTCAGCATATCTCGTTGGCCATTGTTGGTCTTAGTCCTGGCCTACTAAATTTTGAAAGTGGTTGCCTTTGGAGATTTTCTCAAGGATGTTATTCGGTGCAAATTTAGCCATATTTCCGATGAGTCCTCCTTGGTTCCTAATAGTTTCTGTATCCTGAAAAGTCCTCCTCTTATATTTTATAAAGGACAAAAAGGACTTTTTACTATATTTTGAGAAGTTTTCCAACTAGTCACAATCGATTTTCTGCCATGGTGCCATGGTACACATATACAAACGGGCATCTTATATAACCATTATAAATACAAAATGAATGACAACATAAGATGTTCATATATAATAACAATACGATGGCATGATTACGATTGTCCTATGTAACATATCCGGTTCAGGTTTACCGTAGGTGCCCTTGGCAGTTCATTTCGGCCTCCCAAAAGCGTCTAACTTTTCCGATTGATTAGTAGTCCAATCGTCACGACACAATTCCCTCTCGACCATCTCATTCCCAACTGTTGGGTGCTAGGTTCTGCTGAACCCACTTACGGAAGTATCCGATGTAAGGTTCAGTAATATATGGCTCCACGACTTCGTGGGTGCCGGTGTTAGTTTCCCACGCGCCTGACTCGGTTAGTTCGGGCGGGTAGTCTGGCATTGACGATTTTTGTAGTCTGTCAGGGAATTGCCATTTAATGTCCTGAAACAGTTTGCTGAATTCGTCGTGCCATTCGACAGTATTGTCCTGTCCAATGTCCCAGTGTGGAGATGGCGGGGCGATAATTGCTCGGGCTCCATCGCTAAGAAGGTAGTCGAATGAGCATATATAACGGCGCAGTCGACGCATAACCTTGCTGGGAGTATCCAGCAAGCGACTTTCATGCGGTCTCGATCGTAGGGCCGTCTTATAGCCACCAAGGATCATGATTGTCTTGGTTTGCGGCGTGGCGATGCATGTTGCCAGCCGGACTAGAAATTGCATGGTGGCTCCTGGCCACGCCATGGCGAACCACCCTTTTGATGCGGCCATGTTGACCAAAGGCGCCGCTAATGAGTCGCCCAAAATCAACACAGTTGGCCAGGAGGCGACGTTATGGCGGAGGAAGGATCGAACCTCCTCCAATAGGCGGCCCATAACATTGTGGCATGGCCGTGGTCGTTTGCCAAATGTGATGTCTTCTGGCCCCAGGCCAATTCCCCAGAAGGAATCGGACCTGTTCGCCTCGAGCAATTGGGCATATCCGGTGGCGAGGAGGGCGTCCCTGAACCGAGGAATCTTAAATTTTTCTAGTAGCACCGTCCGCATAAGGTGAGGGAGTACTGGGCGGAGGCGCTCGGTTGTTTCTGGGTCCAGGAACTTTTGCTTGTTCCGGCGGGAGATGGCCTTAATGTCTCGAGCTCCCATCTTCAGGTCCGAAATGTCTTGTTTCGCCTGCTCCTCGTCGAATAAATAGGTGACGAGGAGCTGGTAGCCTTGCTCCGTCGAGGCGTATTCGATGGGATATTGGGTGACGGTTTGGCCTAACGGAGCCATGTTTGAGAGTTCCGGCCAGTGTGTGCCTTTGGAGAGGAACGTTTCGATTGGAGCACCATAGTTGACGGTGTAGTACGGCACATGCGGTTGCGGGAGTTGTTCCATGTCGTTGAGTCCTTTGAGGTGGTGATTCCTGCAATAGTATTTATCGCCATTAGTGGCGGTTCGTGAGGGAGTTTGGTGGCGGGAGCTCGAGTTTTCTGGGAGTGTTTCTTTGGTGATTTAAACGTTACAACTGTCTCTCGCGAGGCGGTTGTCTTAGAGGCCGGACCACCTCCAGTCCGACATCTTCGGGTTGCAATTGTCTTTGTCCACTGTCCTCGTCGGGTTCCAAGTCCGGATGTGCGGATAACATGTCCTCGATGTCCTGTTCGTCAAAGATGTCCCTAAAAGGTTCGAACATGTCGTGCCGTGCACGAGCACTACCAGATGGATAATCCATCGGCATGACGGGGTCACGATGCCGAGTCGGTGGCGCAAGGGGTATCGTCCGTCGAGCTGGTGTCGTCGTTTGAGGTTTCAAGCGTCGGGTGTCCAAACGTGGTATTACGACTCGGGCTTCTTCTGCGTGTGGTATGTATTCCTCATACCAACGACAACGGTCCCTAGCTTGTCTATGCGGCTGTCGGCGAGTAGGTTGAGGGGGTTCTTCCCTCTCTTTAACCTCGGGTGCAGAGGGTCCCATCTCAGGAGATCCCTCGCTCTCCTCCGTTGGGGGTCAAGTTCAAAGTGGGGCCTTCGGCGGGGTCTCGGTAAGAGTTGACTCAGAGGCATCTCATCCTCCTCGTCTTCCCAACTAACTTGTGATTGGGCTCTAGCTGGGGTTTGTCGGCGTGGTTTGGCGCGTGATGGTCGACTCAAAACCTCCTTGAGGGTGGAGGGAGCGCTGCGCGGCGGCGCTCTTCCCCTCCTCCCGGTAGAGGAGCCTTTGGTTGATTCGCCAATGGTTGATATTGTCTTATCGTTCTTGTCTACAGTCCGTGGTCGTAATCGTTTCGGTCGACCGCCTTCCGAAGACTCGGGAGGTCGGCGTTGTTCACTTGTGCTCTGTTTACTTGCTTCTCGTTGTCGAGCTAAACTTTCAATAAATTCTCCAACAATCCATTCGGCTGCTATTTGGTCTTCCGACGTGATGTATTGTATGGGAGATCCCCTTAGGTATTCCATTAGTTCAGTTGCATCCTGTATTTCTCCTCGGGCGCGAGCGGCTTCCTCTCTCTTCCTCCTCATTTCCTGCATTTCCCATTCCCATTGTGCTAGCTCGTTTTGTCTTTGGGTGGTCCATCGACCGAAGGATGGTACATGTGGAACCTTGGTTCCCCGTTCTTGCAAGGGTGATAATAGGGGTGGAATTGTCCACCGTTGAGGCGGTGTCGGAAAATCGGCTGTTTCCGGTGAGGTGGTCTCCGAGCTTATGGATGATGCTTGTTCACTAGTCGGCGCGGGAACCTTAGTTGGCTTTCGTCGTGGTTTAGGCTTAGGTTTCGGTGTTGGCGCGGGTTCCAGTGGAGGTTGGCTGGTTACTGGGACGGATTGTACGGGTTGTGGTCTTGGAAAGGTGTGATATGGTGTGAGCCATTCGTCTGGAACGCAGTCCTCTATTGTGGCTTCGAATCCTCGCGGCATCAGGAGAGTGTGTGGAAGTGGTGTAGGTGGGGCGGAGTATGCCTGACGAGGTATGGAATATGGTTGTTCATAAGACGCTGTAGGCTCATAATATGTGTGGTATGGTGTCACTGGCTGGTCTAATTCAGTCACTAAGCGTTGCGTCTGGGGGCTGCGGGATGTTTGAGTGGCGATTGCGGCTCGCTGTTGGGCAGGCGTAGGTGGCGAAGTTTGGACAGCATGTTCGACTGCTGCAGTTGGGGATGCGGCTTGTTCTGGAGTGTGGGGCAAGCTTTCGTCCGGGTCCTGTGAAGCGAGTAATTCCACGAGACCTAAGTCATTTACATTGAATGGTCGTAGTGCACGACCGTTGTCCAAGCGTTTCACCGTTAGCGGTCTGGTAGGCTCGTCAGTCCGAACTGACCGTTCCTGTTCTCGTAGGGTTACTGGGGCAGTATGCTGTCCATACTCAGGCGAGAAAGTACCAGGCGGTTTATCAAGCGCATAAGGTAATTTAGCGGGGTCTAGGGTAGCGAGTTCCTGTGATATAGCGGGCCATTCGGTGTCTGGGGTTCTGTCAGGGTCACAGAGGGGAAGCCTATTTTGTTGCAGAGCTCCGGAGGAGCCTTGAGCCTGAATGGTCAGCTGTTCTACTGCGGCGCGGTGTATGTCTGCCTGAGCTTGCGTGTATTCTAAGTTAGGTTCTCCGATCTCTACACTAGCGACGTCGGATGCACCATCAATCTCCTGACGCAACCGATCTACTGCTTCTGGGTCTGCAGCCTGTAATTCCCGGGCGAAATATTTGTCAGCGAGGATAGTTTCTCCGGGTTCCTGCAGCGCAGCCTCAATATAGGCGGGAGGGACTGCTTTAAGTAAATCAGCCATGTCAGGGAAGCTGCTTCGCGGGCGATAGCATGGTTTGGTGCGGTTTATGTGAACGACATGGTCGGAAGCATTAGGTTGTCCGGGGAGCTTAACGCAATTGCAAGGGGGCATTATTTTGGTAATCTGGTAGGGTCCACACCACCTACGTTCTAATTTGCGCGATAAACCTGGGGTGGTATAGTATCGATAGACCCATACATGATCATTAACGCGGTAGTCCGGGACCTTAATCTTGCCATTCTAGTAGCGTTTTCTGTATTCCTGAGCCGATTGCATGGATCGATAGGCTCGATCCCTGATGGTGGCTAACCACCGTTGCACATTAGCGCGATATGCTTCTGCTCCGGGGTAGCGTCCCCAATCAGTTTGTGTTTCGATCCCACCCGGTACTCGGGGTTGGAATCCGTGCATGAGCATGAATGGTGGATAGTGCGTGGAAGCGTGAATTGTAGGACATGATGCAATACGGCAGGACTTCGTCCCATGTGGTGTGGTCCTTTTCAGGTAGTGCTACTCTTAAGAGGAATAATAGAGTACGGTTGAAGCGTTCGATCTCTCCATTTGCCTTTGGGTTGTAACTCAAGGTCTCGCGTTTGAATGTGTGTAGTCTAGCGCACAAGGCTTCCATTACTTCCGAGACGAAACATCCTCCTCGGTCGGAGACTAACTCTTCGGGTGCGCCGTAGCGGCACACCACATTTTCGACAAAAACCTGAGCTACGCTCTTAGCGGTTTGGTCCGGTAGAGCAGCGGCAACTACTAGTTTCGTGAACTGGTCGATGAAAGCGATTACGTACCTATTTCCCTTTCGGGACAGCACCCGAGTGTCCAGTATGTCGACAAACATGCGATGCATTGGTGCACTAGCCAGCGGGTTCTCTCCGAGCGCGGCTCGAATATTCTGTGGTAGATTGCGTGATCGCTGGCAGAGTACGCACCTCTTTACATATTCGTCCACGTCCTTACCCATGGTTTCCCAATAGTAGAATTGCTTGAGTTTGCTCAGCAGACGATCTCTACCAGGATGTCCGCCGAATAATGTGTCGTGTTCGTGCTTGAGTATCTGTCGTATGAGTAGTCTAGGTACGCATAGTTTAGGTCTATGGTCGTTTGGCATTATGGGATGCAAGTATAGGATAGCAGTGTCTGGGCAGAGTCTGTAATGGTGGGCTTCTAGTTTGAGGGCGGTCGCTGCCTTTTCGTCGGTTGGTGACTGTCGTGTATGCAAATACCACCAAATAGGACCAAATTGTTTATCTCTGCGTTGAATGTATGGTAAGTAATTGAGAAGGTTCCTTCCTTCGTATTGTTGGAAGTGTGGTAAGTATATGTGTTCTCCGGTGTCGTAGACCTGTTCAGGGCGTTGTAGTTGTATTCGTGGTCCGCATGCGTAAGCAACCTTAATTAATGTGTCAAATTCCTCTACTTCGGGTAAACCTCCGTATCTCTGTCTAGCAGTTGTCGGTAGCGTCTGTGGTCTAGCGGGTTCAGGTGTACCAGCCGTAGCACGGGTCGAGCTTTCACTCGCCGCACCAGGAGCAGGCGGTGTCGGAGCAGTCGGGGGTTCCTGAGGTTGCGGGGGTCTGGCGGGTGGTTCGGGTGCGGAAGAGGGGCCGTGGGTCGGTTCACCAGTGGATTCTGGCGGTCCTGGGGCAGTCGTCCGTCTCCCGGGGATCTCAACTCCTTCGGGCCAGGGGTCGTCTATGTCTCCGCAGAAGATGAAATGTGTGGGGTCTGGTAGGGTCATAACCAGGTCCTCCAAACATACGATAGAAGCGTTCCTGAACATATTAAGGTGGTAGGGAGACGGGAGCGTCCGGGGGAAGTCCCATGAGTTGTCGAGTAAGTCGTTTCCAAACTTCTTCAGTGGGAAATCGTCGGGGCGGTTTAGCTGGAGCTTTGCCTTTACCACGATCCTGTCCTTTGACAGCTACGGCGACCATTCGCGGATGGTCCTGTTCGTCCTGTTCAGCTTCGTCCGAGGAGTAAGAAAATTCTACGTCATGTCGAGGGTCGCGTGAAACTCCGTCTGCGTTGGCATTAGCCTTGCCTGGTCGATATTCGATGTTGAAACCACCGAATTCCATTAGTAGTTCGTTGGCTCAATAAAAACCACCTCATAAGGCGGACAGAACTTGCTCACATAAGGATCGGACTTACGTTCCCAGTCGCGAAGTGATAACTGCAATACCACTGGCAAATGCGTGGTCTGGTCAGAGGTGACCACCAAGCCCTCTGGCTCGATGACCACTCCTACTTGTCGGTTGACAAAAGCACCTAAGCGCGAGATTGAGTCGCTAAATGGCGAAAGCGTTGCGCGTGTTGAGCTAAGCGCTGAGAGCCAAAGTAGTAATAGAATTGTACAGACCCTCCACATACCTGAAGGATGGCCGATGCCATTACTGAGGCTCGGTGAAGGGGACCGTACCCCATTTCGATTGGGTTCCCTCATAGTCTAGTTATTGGCGATGTGTTCCGCAATGTCGCTTTTAGTTTCCTCGTCGTTCGTTTCCGTGTCACTCGACTCAGTTAGGCTTTCTTGCTGGGCGGAGTCGCTATTGGAGTTATCCTCCGACTCCTTGTCAGGTGAGTCGAGGTAAGCGGCCAATGCCGTGTTTAATTGTTCGTCCAAATTCGGGACGGAACAGTTAGTGTCATCGTCCGGAAACAAGCATAATTCCGCAATTAGGCGGTCCCTACCTAACTTTAGTCCGACTGACGTGTCTCCTTCTGTCTCAAGCAGTCCAGCGATGTCGGGGCGTCGCAAAAGTCTCAGGCGTGCGCTTAGTAATACTAGTCGAGCAAGTCGGTGGGGTTCGTCGTCAAATTCCATATTACTTATTGCTTGGTCAACAAAGGAGTTGACTGGAACACCTCGTGTATCTTGGTTTTGGTAGATGAATTCGATCAAGTAAGGCGCCTCGCACAAGAGGTCATGTAACTCGAGGTTCGCCTCGCGGAAGGTTTTCTGCATTCTGGCCGACTGAATTCCAACGTAGAAAGGCCAGTGCGGTGCGACGTATCCATCCGAGAGAATGGACGCGCACGCAGTACTCAACGTACCGCCATAAGTCCACCTTCCTCGTTGACCGAAAAAGTAGCAACCCGAACCTATATCCCGTGAATATTTTGTATGGCGTTCCTGGAACTGGCGGCATACCGGATCCCTACTCAACTCCACCTCGAATTCTCTCTCAATAACCTGTTGGAGCGTGTGGCCATTCACGCATTGACCCACCAGATCGATGAAAGATTCCAACGAAGCAAGAGTTACGGGACCAAGATACATCCCGGTCATGCAGTGCCCAATTGGAGAAGCCATGCCTAATATACTGCTTAGCATGGCGGCATCTCGTTGTAAGGCGGGTCGTGTGCTAACCTCAAATCGAAGCTCAAAAAGTCGGCTTAAATTGTTCAGCT
>JASANE010029081.1:0-28271 GCA_030248225.1 Trileptium ribeirensis | reverse complement strand
TCTCGCTAACATAATTTTACCTTTTTTCGATACTGGCTGTAGGGTAAAAATGGGTACTGAAAGTGATGGGCAAAAAATGGGCAGTGAAAATGTGGGCTCTCGCTAGATAATTTTACCCTTTTCATACTGGTCGTAGGGTAAAATTGTACCTAAGTGATGGGCAAAAAAATAGGCAGTGAAAATGTGGTCTCGCTGACATAATTCTACCCTTCTCAGATCTGGTCCGTGGAAAAAATGGTACTGGAAGCGATGGCAAAAATGGGCAGTGAAAAATGTGGTTGCTTACAGAATTCCACCCCTTTTCCATACTGGTCGTTGGGTAAAAATGGGTACTGAAAGTGATGGGCAAAAAATAGTCAGTGAAAATGTGGGCTCTCGCTGACATAATTTTACCCATGTTAGATACTGGGTGTGGGGAAAAGTTGGGTACTGAAAGAGATGGGCAAAAAACGGGCAGCGAAAATGTAGGCTCTCGCTAATATATTTTTACCCTTTTTCGATACTGGCTGTGGGAAAAAAATGGGTACTGAAAGTGATGGGAAGAACGCAGTGAAAATGTGGGCTCTCACTGACGTAATTTTACCCCTTTTCGATACTGGCTGTGGGGAAAAAATGGGTACTGAAAGTGATGGGCAAAAAATGGGCAGTGAAAATGTGGCATTTAGCTAATATAATTTTACCCCTTTTCTATACTGTGTGTAGGGTCGAAATGGGTACTGAAAGTGATGGGCGAAAAATGGGCAGTGAAAATGTGGGCTCTCGCTAATACAATTTTACATCTTTTCGATACTGGCTGCGGAGAAAAAATGGATACTGAAAGTGATGGGCAAAAAATGGGCAGTGAAAATGTGGGCTCTCGCTAATATAATTTTACCCCTTTTCGATACTGGCTGTGGAGAAAAAATGAGTACTGAAAGTGATGGGCAAAAAATGGGCAGTGAAAATGTGGGCACTCGCTGACATAATTTTACCCAAACTTCGGTTAAAACACACCCAGTTGGAACAAAAACTAAATAAAATTTCCAGGGAAATACCTTTCTGACGATCTCAATTCGAGTAAATTGAGTATAAAAATATTATAAGCTCAATAGACTTTTTGGAACGTTCCTGATAATTTTAACGTTTTTCGTTTAAGAAATACTAAATTTTGAACTTATTTAGACAGAACCCAATGGCGCTGACCACTTTTTTTATTTCATGCGCCCTAACAAATTTCGGCGCCCCTCTTACAAAACGTGGGTTCCGGGTTCATGTTTTCTGGCATAACTTTCACCGAATGGAGATGTCAGCGATATTATGTCCGAAATTTTAAGAACGCTCGTTTAAAATTTTTACGCCATCAGCTTGAAGTTAAGTTGTTCGAACTTAGTTATCAATTTTAATCGATTTCAGTTCCATTTTCCTTCGATCGAAACGTGGCACTCATTTCTAATAAACTCTGTAGTCTTAAAAAATTTATATCACCTTCCGATCGAACAGGTGTGATTCGTATGACACTTGGAAACAATACGAAAAAAACAGAAATGACTAGTTTTATTTTCCCGCAGTTATAATTCCAGCGAGTGTAAAGCAAAACTCAGTTAGTTCAGGCGCTTACTGTATCCACTGTTTCACGCATGTGTAAACTTAATGTGCGCCGCCTACCACCCCCCCTTCAATCAATAGCGATTGGTGATCGCTTCTTCGATATTACCAGCAATCCGTAAACATACAAAAGAACACATTAGCGTGTTCGGCAATGCATCCAAAACGTTAAAAACAAAATATTGGCCTAATAACGATTAGTTCTGAAACATCAACTAACCAGTTAGTGACCGTTTGACAGCTGAATTAGAAAGTTTAGATCTTGCTATCGAACGAAAATACACCCATTTCATGCTTTGAAATCTACACACTACATGTTATGTTCGCCAACTAGACATATTATCATTCGTAAAACGAAATGTGTTAGCGTAACGATAAAATGCGAAATGCAAGTTGCCACGTTGTGCGTTGTGAAACGAAATCGTAGCAAAACAGTAAATAGGTGCATTGTGTTAGCGAACATAAACTAACCCATTTTGTAATCAGTCGCTTTGCGTTCGCGAGCGAAATTTTTTAAACTTGGAATTGGCTATTGAAATTACTGTTTTGTTCTGCCACAGAATTTTGCATATAGACCCAAAAGAGGATGTTAGGCGGCGCAGCTTAAGTTTCTCATGCATCCCTGCCACACATATAGCAAAATGTGTTACTGCATGAGTGGTTATAGTACTTGCTACGCATCAGTGTTGCTCGCTCGCACAATAGACGACTGTAATGCTGCAACCGCAAATTATTTGTTTGAAACACTATCCACAAAATTTATACCTCAAGCAATCTTCTACGCAAATGGTTCGGAACCCACTACTTTTATTCGCCCGCAGGAAGACTTGCAAATTTCGGTCTAACAGCTGTTGGGTTTCTACACTAGACTACTATCCCAGGAACTACTATTGCTCTGCGGCGTGACTTTGGGAAATCTCAACACCGTACCCCTTCAAAAAATTTCGTGCAATATTTTTTCGCAGGTCTGCACTTCGGTAAATACTGTAAAAAATTCGCACTCATATTAGTTCAAAAGAAATCCAACGGTCTTGGCAGAGGATCTAGTACAAAGATACTTACCGGGTCATAATAAGTCGGCAACACAGCAGCCGATTGTAGTTGTTCGAAGCCAGAGGCAACAGTTCCAGTCGTGGTACTATCAGCAACAACAAGCTGTAAACGGGCGTTAGCTGTGAGGCGGCAGCATAATACAATTGCACTGTACGCGAGCTGAAAAAAACATCAATAAAGAAGTATTAATACAGTCACGGACAAAAATATATATTATACATTCCCTGCCAGAAATGACTGCTGCTCGTTCGAGACATGTTCGTTCGGTGCTAAAACGGTTTGACGGTATTCGACATCTGTTCAATCAGGGTTCGATAATGCGTGCCCGATAAATGCAATCGCACGTGAATAAAATTAAAAAAATTAAAAAACTGTAAATAAAAATAAACATGCGTTCGAACAGGCCACAATGTTTGTTGCTGGATCGAGGAGTCTTCGAAGTGTTCAGAACCAGACAGTCTCTTCTAGCAGGGACTGTAATAAGTGCTCAATAATATGACCCAATTTCCTTCACAAGAGTCTATGCGACCGCCCGCGTCTGCTTCCATGAATGTCTAGACGTATGTAGCTGCATCCGTGGACGTCTGACACCGCTCGCGTCTGCCTCCATCAAAGTCTAGATGTATGTAGCTGTATCCGTGGACGTCTGACACCGCTCGCGTCTGTCGCCATCAAAGTCTACACGTATGTAGCTAGATCCGTGGACGTCTGGAACCGCCTGCGTCTCCCTCCATCAAAGTCTATACGCAAGCAAGCGTAAACCTTTGGGTTCGGCAGCATCCACATTGCGAGCGTACGTTGGTGTGGACATAAGTTTTACAGTGGCAACCCATACACACTTCGCATCATTCGAAACATCTGATTGTTGCCTTTTGAGCGAACAAAATCAAACTTTAAAATTTCACAAAACAAAATTCTATTTCCCACATTCAAGATGCGAGCAATTTATCAGTTCCGTACTGTAACAAAATATTATACAAAACACAAAGGACTCATTTTAACACTCACTTTATAAAGAAGTGAAATTATTTTTCTGAATCAAATTGTTACTTAGGCAAAAAGATTTTAATTTTAAAAATTTTCAACAAAGAAAAAATTTAATAATAGAAGCTACCAGAGTTGAAATTGTAAAAAAATACACTCACCTTCCAGCGCTTTTTGATCGCGAATGACTTGAGAAGGCGATTGATTCCGGCGAGCGACAAATCGCAGTTCTCGAGAGGCTGAAAAACATAATTTAGAATAATTTTGTGAATGTCATTAAAACAATATGGTGTAGGTTTGAAAATTATTGTAGTGACGGTAAAATTTCCTTAGCATCTCATGAGCACGCGAAATTGGTTCCAGTTTCACGTTTTATCTCATCACCTGCTGCTGCACCATGTGTCATACTCAGAGTTCGGTGGTCAAAAAGTCAATGATCAAAAACAAGCTTCCTTCAATAATTATTGCTGAAAACCAATTCAACATCCTCGATTATCAATTGAAATTATTTATCAAAACAGAATGCTAAAATATTGGAATGATTGCCCTAGACGAATCCCATGAAAACAACCAACAACAGTACTATGTCAAGAGAGCTAACACTATAAAACTGACTTGTTTTATGAAAATGTTACACCAGAGTCGGGTTCCAATAGGGTGCTGCTGTACGCAGCGCTATACCGTTGAAAACGCTTCGCCAAAACACAAAAAAATGAGATTCCCTATATTTATACCCTGGATAAGTTTCAAGCCTTTTACAACTTCTTCATCGTGTATTATCGAAAGGCATTATACGGTCCGAAAATAGTGAAAGTAGAAAATCCAGTTGCTGAATTGGGTGGGGATCCGAACTACCCCTTAAAACTGGGTCAGGCCGAAAACGCCCCCGTCATCAAACACTGACTAACATTAGAGTGTAGGGAAGTGTCATACTCTTCTCTAATGCACCCTTGCTAATAATAATTATGTCTAAGCTAGAAACAAACGGCTAAAATCTAAATTCTAACGAGATTGGCTTATGACGAACTTCAAAAATGCGCCAAAAGTATAACAGCAACAACCAAAAGAAAAATAAATAAGAAAAACAAATACAAAGCACAGCATTTAAAATTACTGATTTTTCGAAAAAAAAAAGAAGATGTTATCGTAACAACAATAATTCAATTATTATAAAATACGATTACCTGAATCCAGGGATGACTGAGTGCTTCGTCTACTGACGCACGGCATCTAAAATAATAATATTAATATATTCACGTCCCTAAAAATAACTTTACTGCCAACATCGGTACATTGGTTACCAATGAGATCACATGTGATACCGACGCTACCAGAACAATTATTCCTATGTTCCGATGTGTTACGTACTAACATAACTATAATAACAAATTATTAAAATTACAAAATATAACTATTCATAATGTTAATATTTTTCAACTGAGTTATCTAATGATTTTAATTTATTGACAATTCCAAAAGACCTCTCAGTGCTATTTATTATTAGGCGTTTCTCATCAGCTGTTGGTGAAGAGTTATCACACGGCAATGCCGCACATCGACTGCTTGAGATAACTTTGCGCGATAAACGTACGAGAAAACCGGATCGCCCGAGTTAGATACAGTGGTGTCGTGGAACAGTTCCACAGGATGTACGATGTAACCTGACCTTTCCACAAAGAGGAGACATGCCCCGCTTTAGGAGTTTCGAGCTTCCCAGGACACAAGCAGTTCCCCCAATTCATGCCCCGAAAATTTTGGAGTCTTTCCAGGTCGATTTGTAGCTCCTCCCAGAATTTTGAGGTGACACCAAAATTATCGTCCTAAGAAGAAAAGGTTATAACAAAACTCAATACTATTGTTTATAGTTCGAGCATAATTCATGATAAAGACCTACAATAAGCGGTGTTAACAAATAAGTATTTTCAGTAGGTAAATAATAAATATGCAACAAAAAATCCTATAAAATGCTATTACAAGACACCCCAGTTGACCTAGCAGATCACAGTCTTCCTGAAGCAACCTGGGAGAAATTATAGCCAGCTATTTCCGGTTCCACTTCCAGGTTGGTGATGGGAGCGTTCAGCTAAAATTACGATGCTGCGAAGAGGCAAAATACATAATAACTTCGGTTAAGTTGAACCATATTGCAATTCGCTTGCCATGCTTGTTGAAAGATACTGGAATTATGTGTTGCACAAGAAAAATTAATTCTAAAAACTAGGCTCGTGTCACCACCCAAAATACTGGCGGTTTAGAGATTACACAATATAAATAATTACCACTGAAGCGTCAAATCGCTGGCTAAAATAACATCACTAATTCCTCCACCGTTTCAAAAGGTCCTATGGTGTATTGGTCGGCACGTCTACAGGGTATGCAGAATGTCCACTGTTTGATTGCCAGTGTACCAATTGTTTAGGTTTAGCGGGATTTAACAAGATTATAAGGGAAGCTGACATACAAAGTAAAACAGATGCGGCAACTGCAAAATTTTTGGAATATCCAGGTATGCACCTGTATGAAGCAATATTGGAAGTATGCTCGACATGTTGCATTTGGCCTGTCCACAGATTGGCAAGGGCCCCAAGATTTTCGAGTTCCTCCAGGTAAATTATGGTTTCCCCCCGAGTCACCCACCCACACACACAGCACTCGCAGGTATTTTCATGTTACACGAAAAAAGATCGTCGTAACAAGAAACGGTTATAACAAAACTCGTTATTACTACTTATATATAGACTATTTATGACAAAATCCTATTAAAACGAAGTGTAGCCGGCATAGATACGCATTTTCAACAAAACAACGATAAAAATGCTGTAAACGCTTAAGAACACGAAAAATGCAATTATAATAACACCCAGAGTTGAGCTGGGGGTATGGGCCCCCAAGTAAGTTGGGTGTAATTCACCAAAGGCATATCTATTTTCACTTTAGTTAGACATGGGGGCCTCCAGCTCAAATCCCCCAGGTAAAAATTTTGATCCTGCGGAGACGCCGGTACACGCTAACGGTGAAATGTGTCGCACTCTGCTCACAATCAGCTCCAATGACAAGTTGAAACATGTCGATGGCTCAGAGGTAAAAAGTTGTATATAACATTATTCAACCAATCTAAACTGCTATGGGCAAAATGTGGTATATGCCGTGAACTACATAATAGTGAAGAGACTATATACATAGCTTTAGTGGTTCGCAAGATATTCCAGAAAAACAGTTTGTTGTATAATATTCGCCCAAGTTCTACAACGGAGCAAAAAGTGGTATGTGACGTAAATATCACATACAACATTTTGCTTCTTCCATGGAATAAATAATTCTAAGCTTACTGCGTTCGACGCAAAAGCGTGTATACTGCTATATAATGCTATAAAAGCGTGTATAATGCTGCTTACTACCTCTGTACCACAAATTACTTGGTAAATGCATATGTAATGTGTTAGTTCCCGCTTTCATTGCCTTTGATAATCAGTTAAACATGATAACATTTGCGACCATTTCGTGTTATCGCCGTCTGAGCAAGCAAGGTTTTGATGTTTAACCAAATGTTGGCTAACCGAATGCCAGGGAGCGTCGAAAGTATTTACCTCGTATATATATATCTTCTTGTTATTTCAGACATTTCAGAGTTAGAATGTCTAATTTTGGTAATGGTGAAATAGTATGGGCTAAACTAAAAGGGTATCCCTTTTGGCCCGCTTTAATAGTTGATAAGAGTAATATACAGGGAACGTCTAAAACTACTTACGATACTGATAAAGGGCACTATGTGTCATTTTTTCCGGACCATAAACATACGTTTATTAATAACGCAAATATTAAAAAATTTGTACAGTAAGTATTGTAAAATTTGTACATTAAAAAACAGTAAGAATGAGCAATGTTAGAACATTAAATTCGTTCTTTTTTGGTGTTCAGTAGTGTCGATTGATTGTATCGCAATGAAATGGCAGCGGGAACCTAAATTATGCAATGGCCATCAGGTTCTAAGCAGTGTTCTATTCAACATAGTGACCATTTAGATTTACAAAGTATGTTTTGAAGTTTAATTCCTTGATGTGTTTTGACTTAAAATGCGTTACGAATAATCAGTATGCTTTATAAGTTAACGTTAATTGCAACTAAGGGACAAATTTTGCGATTTAACCAGTTTGTATTACGAAACTCACTTCTATTTTAGTTTCGTTTTGAGGCATTGAATATACACTACTTTTTAGACGATCGAAATGACGCACGACAAATTTTACGATTTACGGAGTTTAGTTGATGGCATTGGTATTCCAAAGGTGAAGTGGCGCCAGGTTAAATCAATTTGTGTTCGAAAAGATAATGATCAGTCAGAGTTGGCTGTCAAATACAACTACGATGACGAGTTCCATGCTGCACCGTTAAGGCCGCGCCGAGTAGGGTCCTCTAATCTGACAAAACTGTATAAATCGACGCTTCCGATTTCGTGCAATAAGAAGAAGGATTTGCTTGATTTGTTACGAAGCGGTGCGATTCCTGTGGAATACCGCGGATTTTACGAAGATTTAAAAACAGATGCAACAATGGAAGATGAAACTCCACTTATTGACACTCTAGAACGACAAAAGCTTGACGATTGACAAACCGTACAACATTTTGCCTCAACCACATCAAATCAAATAAAATATAATGTAAGTTAGAAGCAGAGAGTGGTGTAGAAATTCTATTGTATTTCTGGCTACTGGCGGTGTATAGGTAGAGATATTAATCATAATTAAATACGTCATGCTGCCCTGTTACTACGCCATATAGAACTTTTTTTAATCAGAGCTAGTCTTCGCATGTAAAAACTTTTTTTGATCTTAACTCAAAACGAGATTATTTCATATACCACTTTTTACCTCTCAGCCATCGATGTGAAAACTAACAATCGTTTCGTCACCGATATTGTTGCTGTCTCTTTCTTTGACGACTTTTAAATTCAGCTTCAGAAACAGAGTTCAAACAGTAGTTCAAGAAAGAAACAGAAACAGAGTTCAAGAGTAGCAAACATTCTAAAGCCATTTTTTGTAGCAAAAATAAATGAAAAAAAATCGATCCACTTTTAGGCTTCACTTACTTTGGATCTTTGACGAAAAGCCGATGTATAAAGTCCTTTGCTAAGCTTGACGTGTTTTGAAAATAGCATTCGTCAAACTCGAAATTGACCGCGGTAATGTTGCAAAACGTTTCATCGCGATCGGCGCCAAGGAACGGCGACGCCCCGCTTAAGCTGAAAAAAATAAAAAAGCGATAATTTCATCAACAGCCGCGCTACACTATTAGTATTAATCATTAAAAATTTGCTCTGAAGTTCCTGCGAGTTTCTTTAAACGGAATGGCGGGACGTATTTCTGAAACATGAATCATGCATAAATATCCAGAACATGAAAAACCTCAGGAAAAACAATCTGGATTCTCCAAATTGGGAGGGTTGTAGGGTGGCCTGGAATTTTCCAGTGCCCCTGGCAAAAACGATGGAGCTTCGGTTCGTGCCCCTTGGTACAATTTTGGGCTCCCGCCGGTTCAACGAATCTTGGCAAAAATTTTTGTTTCCGCTCGGCAAAAACATTCCCAAACGACATAAAATTTGATCAAACTTTGTACTAAAATTCCGTCTTGAACCTAAAAATTTTGTAAATTTTGTCAAAATCGTTTTTTCAGTGCATCGAAAAAGTTAAAAGCGTTTAAAGCGTTTTAAAATGCCCCTTGGCAAATTAGGCTCCACCTGGCTCCGAACCAGGGTCACCACCCCGGTTCACGCCTCCTGGAAAATTTTTTCGCGAATGCAGAGCACAAGAGTAATTCTGAGATCTGGAACAATAATAAGCCCTCGTTTTCAATGACTGTTGATGGCCTGCCAATTCTCGAGCTGCTTGTAATACTTGTGAGGAGTGTTACACTATGAGGTAACACGCAACATACAGTTGGGCGATTTATCACAGTATGTTTTGTACGAGGCCGTGTGGAGCAGTGGACATCGGCGTAAGTATCGCACTGCGTTACGACTTTCGTATGTGCATAACCTTCTCGGACAAGAGACTGAGGCCACACTGCTGCAGGTTTCTCACGTGTTAAATTGATACGAGTATGTCCGGAACGTAAACAGAGCTTCCGTGTCGAAACTATCTCTTTAAGGCTTGTGATTCGGATACTCTGGCTACTGATGCTAGGAAATTGGAAAATCAGCACCAACATCCGAACATAACTTGGATACCTTTAATATCTTCTACGCTGTGATGAATACAAAACACTAACATTAATGCGTTAGTCCACTTTAGATGCGTGCACTTGGGTTGTTCTTTTGTTAAGTCAGTTCAGGATCGAAAACGCGATGACTGTACGCGAACAACGATTTGTGATATAGCAACATGTAGATGCGGAACGCGGTCAATATTTCGCGACAAAACATCGCATTCTTCTGACCCAGTACACGAGAAAACGCGATTACTAATCGCGTTTTTTCCGTATACTACAATATACACTTAGACCGAAAACATTCCTGACTGAGTCAGCATATCCGCTCTACAATGTAGGAATGGAATTTATGTACGCGCATATTTCATATTCGCACGATTGTCTGCGTTCACCAAAATGCGAATACCGATGGCAGAAATGTAAATGCGAACGATAGGGTTCGTGATATTAACAGATCAACAACCGTGGTGTACACACACCTAGAGTGAACTCAGCACAACAAACTTGAAACAAAAACTTTAATGTGTACATACATAAACTTCTGCATTTAATTATATAGTAACTGCACACAACACAAAAGGTGACCAATAAGTAACACCCAGCATTAAAGTAATCCCGCACGCCAAATAATAAACGTATCGAAAAACTTTTTGGTATGCACGTTCATACTCTCATAATATATAACTTAGGTTTTTGGTGAATAACACTTTCCCTAAATGCGAACGCGGGCGCCCTCAAGATCAATGCATTCTTGCTGTCTAAAACGAACACTTCGGCAGACTTTTAAGAACACAATGAAGGTCCAGAAGGGAGAGCTCCTCTAATATAGCCTCTGTCAGGCACATCAGTGTGTGTGATTTGCGTTTGTATACTCCGCACAGAAAAAACCCAGGAGGGTTAAGGTCAGTGGAACGAGCAGAATATTCCACAGGGCCTCGGCATCCCATTAAATTGAATATTAGGATATAATGTATTTCGCAGCATTATTAGATAGCTGTCTGAATTCACAGCACCACTGCAAAAAACGGTCCCAAAAATCTATCAGACCACACGCCGAATCATACTGTCAGATGAGAGGTATTCATATGGTGTTCGATAGTGTTAGGAGGGTTTTTGCATGCCTATAAATACAATTATGCCGATTAACGTGGCCGTTCAGTTTAAAATTGCCGTCGTCAGACCAAATGACTCCGTCCGCGAAGTCCGGATCATCGCCGAGACGCTGCAGCCATTTTTCACATAATTCAACATTCGATCACAATGATCCTCATTCAGAGAACGAATGAACGTCGGTGTAAAAAGTTTTAGACTTAGACTTTTAACAATAAATTCGGAAGACAGTCGATTTGCTGATGCCGGTTACATCAGCAAAACGTCGAATTGAATTTGCCAGATTATTGACAAAATGATAGGAAATAGCAGCTATTGCAGCATCACCAGATGCCGTCAGTGCTCTTCCTGTTCGGGCAGTCAATTACAGAACCTGTTAGATCAAACCTTGTGTTAATTGAAGAAATAGTTTTACGATATGTGGCTGTGAAGACGAATGCCGGGACCCTTGTAGCACATCACGGTTATTTTGGTTAACTTACTGAATACAGTCTTACTGCAGTTGTTCGATCAGCCAAATTAATTGGAGTATCAGACATTTTGTTATGCGTAGATATTTATAAAGTATATTATGACAGTCTCGCACCTCGTAACTTATGAGACACCATAATATATCGGGTTCGCAAAAAATACCTGATATTCGGGAAATATCAGGTTCGCAAAAAAATAATCTTTACACTTATAGAAAAATAATCAGCAAAAAGAACAGAAAGCATCACAAGTAGCTTTCTTTCTACGTTTAGATACCAACAAATTATCAAATACGTATATTACCTCTTTACATTAATCCAACAGTTTCCAACTTAATCCATTAATCCATTAACATTAATCCAACTGACATACTTAAGCATACTTCTACTTACAATGACTTGTGGACCAGTAAACAAATAATAATAATAAATAATAATAATAAATAAACAAATAATTAATAGTCACAATGCCGAAATTGTGGTAAATGACCGAAAAAATATTTTTTTTAAAGTGTAAACTAACAGAATGTAAGTGATAACGCCAATGGCCCACATATCGGTTGCGATCGAAAGACAGTCGTAGTTGACGATTTCAGGAGCTGAAAAAATAAGAAAAATCAATACAAACAAACGAACAAAGGTTAATAATCGATAAGATAAAACACTTCCGACGTTCCCGGTTAAGAAGTTCCCCGACCATTCCAAATTTTCGCAAATAATGCTCTTTGCAATACTCTAATAATTATTTTGAGGCAGTCTGGTATACGGCACCGCGGTAGTTTGACTGTTCCGCGGTGTGAGCTTCCTGTCTGTGTGAGCAACTTTCGGATCTCAAATAGGTCCCGCAAGGTTTCTATTACCCAACTCAGTCGCCCAGTTTTGTATACAGCAATAAATCATCGTTTTAACAACGCATGGCTCACCAAAGTGACGGAGCGAGAAAACCCCATTGTATTCCACGGGTTATATTTTGGGCTGTTTGCGGTTTATAACTTTACAACAAAGTTTGAATTTAATACATTTCATACATTCTAGAGAGACCAGCGGTTTCAAAAAAGTATATTATTTAATTTAAACAAAATACTGTTTATCTGGCTTCTCCATCGGCTAAAACTTTAGCTGAATTCAGAGCCAAGAGGCAAGAAATGGGGAAACTCTGACCCCGTTAATCCATGAAGAACAGTAAATCTAGAAATTTTCTAAATAATTAAGTATTTTAATAGAAAAAACCCAAAAATAAAGTTAATAAATAGTATCCGAAGCGTTGAAATAGTCTCCGTTGAGGTTAAAAGCAATCCTAGCAATTTTTAGCTTCACAATGAAATTTGAGAATTTAAATAATATTGTATATACAGCACGGCCAGAAATAAATGCAAAATAATTTCATCGATTAAGCAAGAGATCGATGTCCATTTCCTTCGATTTCGATTTTAGCGCAATTAAATTTAAATTTGTAGAATTTCGATTAAACGTAATTTCGTTTTGATTGCGACTAACCGAAATTTGGATCGATTGCGATTTCGATTGCACTATTTTTGGCCATGACTCTTATTATGCGTCAACTTGGGGCGCTTTATTTTTAGCGGGCATGAAGGAAAAACGGAATTTTCACCCAGAATAGTCCAACATTTTTCTGGGATAACACGCGTTCAACTAAACTCAATTACTGAACTGCGAAAACACTACTAATTGTCGATAAAGAATAAACGCCAAAATCAACGTTTACTACCATTTTTGAAAACAACAGTGATTGCTCTCCATAAACATCCAAAAACCAGGTTCATCGTCTTGTATCTTCCCGTGGCTTACCACCGATTAATAAACTTACAGTACTCGCCATAAATGACTGTCGTGTTTCAAACTAAAAGAAATTTGATCATTTCTCCAAACAAATTTTAAAAAGTGCGTTAAACATTTCATTTCGAACAGAATCATTTCCGGTGAGCACTGTTAGGTAGGTATTAGTAAACCTTGACTGTCAGGATAAACCCATAATGTCCAAAAATTCGTAAACTCTTACCGACAAACTCTGGCGTTCCCACCATATCACGGATCGTTTCACCGGGAAGGATACGTCTCGAGAGACCAAAATCGATAAGTTTAATCTGCGTCGAGCCTTTGCGAAGAAGCATCACGTTTTCCGGCTAAAATTAATTTAAATAAACGTTGTTGGCGACTAGAATTAGAATCTCTATTCTTAGTTGTGCAGCAGGGACGTCGCTTTCCGGTTGGGCATGGTGCGGCACGTCCCACTTTTTACTGACAAACACGAACAAAAATTAACTGGTGAGGTTATAATAAATAATTGAATGTAAACGACCGACCACTCCATTGTTGAAAATCTTTTGGAGAGCTTGCGACGTTCCAAATGTGTACCGTCGTATTACTGCGTTCAGTAACACTGACAGGAGAGGCTAACCTATAAACAGTCGCGACCAAAACTAAGTGCAATCAAAAACGATCGAAATTTCTTTAATTTTAATCGATCAAAATCGAAAGCGACCGAAATTTTACATAATCGAAAATAATCAAATTTTACAATTATGACATTTATCTAACTGTGCCAAAATAGTAAACGATCGAAACTTCGTTTAATCGAAATCAATCGTAATTTCGATCGATTATTTTGCACTTATTTCTGGCCGCGACTGTACATATACTGCACGTGTCAGCAATGTTTATCGTTTTTCAACAAACAAACATCGAGTTTGTAATGATAATTTCTGGCTGATACTGTGCTGCATGCAAACCGTATTTTGCCAAATAACGACCCAACTTGTTTCGTGAGAACACAAAAAATTTCATGAACATCCGCGGTGGCAAACAATAAACGGCAAATTGCGCCTGCAAAAATTTTCAGACTGCAGCTACAGGAAGACGCAGAGACAGGACTGTGGAAACGTAGCGCTCGCGGGGAATATACATTTCTTGCGGTTTACTCAAAACGCGTCAAATATTATAACTACTTCGAACAACCACTGTTCTGTTCCGGGTTTCCAGAATAGGTGGTAAATAGAGAGGTTGTCAACACATATTTAGTCATATGCGACCCCTATAGACAAAATCCTAAAATGCGTCCAATTCATTGATCCATTTCCGACCCCAAGATTCTTTGGTGGACTACGAAAAACACAAAGGTAACAATAGAAATTTTCTAACCCCTACTTGAATCCCGTTCCTCGGTGTCGCAGCTGTACCTGAATTGGCGACCCCAACTTGTTGAAAGATGAAACCCCACATTAGTACTGTTTTTTGGAATGACTTGCTAAAACTAGTAACTACACAATATACAGTCGATAAGACGACACCAAAAAATTATCGTTAAGGCTGACCGCGGTCAGAGCGAGTCTACTGATGTCTCAGCATCTACACAACAATATGATAATTTAGGTTATTTTACATCACTCGGTACTCACCCCGATTCATTCATCAAAAACATTTCAATTTGGAAGTGTATGCCTGATAGTACCCGAAAAAAATCACAGTTGCCCGGTAGCTTCTCGCACTATACTCATTAAGCCAAAAAGCCAAATTAGGCACTATGTTTTGTTCAGAAGCAGGTCTGGCTTCTTGCTGACTGTGGAGAGGGGACTGCAAATCATACATGGACTGCCTCAGGTTCGTGAAACTACTCCTACCATGGTTCATGCCACCCCAGTTTAGGTATTGACCCAGGGAACCATGCCACTTGGTCACCCCCCGTTCACGCATTGACTACTAACCAAGAACGTGAAGCGGATCAAGTTTTAAACCTAAAATGGTGCTTCAATTAAATATAAGTTACAAATATAGTCAAGAATTTATGGTTGGGGCCGATATATCTCACAATTTGAATAAAAATCGCCACGTATGAATAAATAAGTATAAAGCAAAATCATCAGTGCTAGTGACCGCTCCCCACATTTGTCGACCCCCGGTTCAGGCAGGAGGCCGCTTAGTTGGCTCCCTGGTAGATGATCCGAGAGTCACCAGGTTACTCTCCATCCCCTATAAATTTTGACACGGTGGAGAAGCAGGCAAGTTATAGAGGTAAATCCCAGCAAGTGTCGCTCAGTGGCTATTACAAGGACCAAATTCAGATCTCTGAGTCCCCTAAAGGCAGCGTTATGGTTATTTTAAACACTTTTCATAAATTAAGGTATTAAATTTCATTCAACCAATGACAATAAAGACAAAAACGTCCAATGCCGAAAACTTCCGAAAGTATACATGCCCCAACTTTTTGAAAAAGTTAAAATTTCCAAAGTCATTCTGTATGACCCAATGGTTGTATTGACCGCATACCATGCAAAACCATATTAGCACCTTGTTTAGCGCCCGCTAAAACCTATACTCATTCTAATTTGTACGTTTTTGTACGTAAAATGCCAAAACTTGACTAAGGTTTAGTAACCAAAATTTAACGCTTTTTCGTTACCTGCAAACGACATAATTATGTAAGATAGAGCTCAAAAAATGAAACTAACATGTTTTACCAGATAGATAGCCCCGTAAGCCCATAGTTAACGACCGGCAAAAAAAGAATTCACCCATCCGTAATTTTTTAAATTCAACTACTTTTGGGTTTTAATCGTATAAAAATTAAATTATACGTCGAATACGAGCGCTCTGACTAATCGCAAGGCAGAAAACATACATAGAATTATCGAGGCAATGTCTCAAGGAGAAAATATATTATTGCCAAAATCGAACTTTTGCTAGTGTCATCGAAATGCTTTTGCTAAATCGAACTAAATTTTGCTGGTGCCGTCTGTATTCTCTTAATTAATATCCTGCCTCGGATTAATGTTCGACAATATGAATGATTTATAACCCTGTTAGTCAAATATTGGCTGCTCGTTTCTGTGGAATCAGCAAAAGCATTGTGTCTGCTTATGAACCGGTTAGGCGTTCAAATCCTTATTACTGGACTCCACAGTCTCGGCATACATCACTCGCAACAATTATTGACTAAACTGCTTTCCGAGCGAACCGCAGGAGAACAAAAAACAAAACATAAAATTTCAAAATGTTTTGTTCGAGCAGCGGTCAACTACCTATCAAAACTCAGAATTTGATTCACTAAACATATGGTGAAGCCAAAATTCCTAACGAAACATATTATTAAAGAAACGAAAAGCATTAATAAAGAAACTGAAAAAAAATGGATTAATGATACTCTAAGATCATTCTCATTCTGATTTTTCAGCCCAGAAATATTGTGATAACAGCCCAGGCAACGAAAGACATATACAAACAGTGGAGCTGGCCTACCTTCAAATCCAAATGTATCACGTGCCGACCGTGTAAATGCTTGACACCCATCAGAATTTGTCGTATAAATGCGGAGGCTTCGGTTTCCATTAGACGCTCGCGCTCGCACACGTGGTCGAATAGTTCACCGCCGGATACCCTGTAAAATAAAAATACGTTGTACATAAATGTGTCAATCATTGCTAGTATGTAACCCGCTAGGCGAAGAGAAACAGGACGAGTATCGCTACTCTGCATTTAGTAACGCAGTTGTAGTAGTTTTATTTTTAAACTGGGGTTAGTGCACCTTCATCGACTATTTATAGCGTCTAAGCGGAAACAAACTTATATATCCATCAGTTACGTCGCATAAACTTTTAATTGGTTCTAAATTCATTCTCGAAACCCCTATAAACTTCCAAGATAACAATGTATACACCGACAATACTTCAATAAAGACAAAGCTACATTCATTTTATTCATATAACAAAACCGAACAACATTTTTTCATCCTCCAATGACCCTAAAGGCGAAACTTTTGAAAAATTCAGCCTCCGGTGAGGCAGCCCCCCATAATTGGGCTCACCCGGTTCATCCCCACATCATAGATTCAGAACGGCTACAGAGTATAACTTCAATTGGCGAAGACGCTTGTCTTTAAACTTTAGCTCAACAGAACGGCTGAACATAAAAGCATAGTTTCAATTCTAGACAGCATTCTGATTCTAATCTCCCTTTTCGAAACAATACAATCTGGCAAATATTAAAATTATGGCAATCAATTAGATGTTGTTAATCGCTAATGACAAATTATTCAGAATTTATGAAAATTTTAAAGTAACAACTATAAAACACAAATATAAAGTTGGTGCACAACTTCATTTTTATAACCTTGAATAAAGATTAACGAAAACCCATCAATACGAGGCACAGTTATGTGACGTACAGATGGAAAAAATGAAGAAAAATTTTTCCAAATTAGACGCTATAAATAGTTGAGGAAGCTCCACTCGCATAGTTTCATCAATTTATACTACAATGGAACGCGTCGAACCAATAAAGGTATTGAAGAAAAAACTCATCCGCTGCTGTGTTTAACAACGCTTCTCAATTTCAATGTTGTTGTTCACAAATGAGTCGAAACCAACTGCTCAAACAAGCCGTCCCAAGCCCGATTTTCGCTCGCTGCTCGGTTGATATTATACATAGCACTGGTCATTGCCTGAAAGGTACTTCCGATGTATCGCGTACAGAACAAACCAAAAAATATGTTTTCCATTATCCCTCCAGCCCGAATTTGGTCAATTATTGTTCTATTATTTCAATTATTATTATCATTATCCATTAGGACCTCAAAAAATCGAAAAAAAATTTCGGGGATGTGGTTAAAATGAGTATTTTCTGAACCAAATTATTATTGCCGAGCTGAATTAATAGATACCAAAATCAGCTATGTATCTTCAAAATTGACCAAATTCGGGCTGGGGGATAATGTAATAGTACTGTACTCAGATGAATGAAATTAAATTTTGATGGAGCAGGTCAGGTGTTGTCTTGTTAAGTACATTATTTTTGATGTCATTTTTTAAAAGGTTGTATAAGATGCATGTATATATACACATACATGTGTACATAATGTATTATGCGCGCTTTGTGTGATTAAAACACTATTTTATCAAAGTGTTGTGAGTCACAGTGGGCTTTTTTACATATTTTTTGGTTATGTTCTGGTACGCCATACATCGGAAGTGCCTTTCAGGCAATGACCAGTGCTATGCTATAATATCAACCGAGCAGCGAGCGAAAATCGGGCTTGGGACGGCTCGTTCTGAGCAGTCGGTTGCGACCTATTCGTGAACAACAACATTGAAATCGGGAAGCGTTGTTAAACACAGCAGCGGCAATGAAAGTTTTTTCTTCAATACCTTCATCGGTTCGACGCGTTCCATAGTAATATAATTGATGAAACGATGCGAGTGGAGCTTCCTCAACTATTTATAGCGTCTAATTTGGGAAAAAATTTCTTCATTTTTCCATCTGTACGTCACATAACTGTGCCTCGGATTGATGGGTTTTCGTTAATCTTTATTCGAGGAATGATAAAATGAAGTTGTGCACCCAACTTTATATTTGCGCTTCTCCAATAATTGTCTACCTAAATTTTCATAAATCCGACACGAATTGGTCATTAGCGATCAACCAACATCTAATTGATTGCCAGATAATTTAATATTTGCCAGATTGATTGGTTCGAAAAAGGGATTAGAATCAGAATGCTCGCATCGAGAATTGAAACTATGCTTTCATGTTCAGCCGTTCTGTGAGCTAAAGTTTAAAGACAAGCGTCTTCGCCAATTGAAGTTATACTCTGTAGCCGTTCTCGAATCTATGGATGTGGGGACTAACCGGGTGAGCCCAATTATGGGGGGGCTGCCTCACCCGGAGGCTCGCAATTTTTCAAAAGTTTTCGCCTTTAGGGTCATTGGAGGATGAAATAAAATGTTGTTCGGTTTTGTTATATGAATAAACTGAATGTAGCTTTGTCATTGAAGTATTGTCGGTGTATACATTGTTATCTTGGAACTTTATAGGGGTTTCGAGAACTGAATTTAGAACCAATCGAAGAGTTATGCGACGTACTGATGGATATAAAATTTGTTTCCGCTTAGACGCTATAAATAGTCGATGAAGGTGCACTAACCCCAGTTTAAAAATAAAACTACTACAACTGCGTTACTAAATGTAGAGTAGCGATACTCGTCCTGTTTCTCTTCGCCTAGCGGGTTACATACTAGCAATGATTGACACATTTATGTACAACGTATTTTTATTTTACAGGGTATCCGGCGGTGAACTATTCGACCACGTGTGCGAGCGCGAGCGTCTAATGGAAACCGAAGCCTCCGCATTTATACGACAAATTCTGATGGGTGTCAAGCATTTACACGGTCGGCACGTGATACATTTGGATTTGAAGGTAGGCCAGCTCCACTGTTTGTATATGTCTTTCGTTGCCTGGGCTGAAAAATCAGAATGAGAATGATCTTAGAGTATCATTAATCCATTTCTTTTTTCAGTTTCTTTATTAATGCTTTTCGTTTCTTTAATAATATGTTTCGTTAGGAATTTTGGCTTCACCATATGTTTAGTGAATCAAATTCTGAGTTTTGATAGGTACTTGACCGCTGCTCGAACAAAACATTTTGAAATTTTATGTTTTGTTTTTTGTTCTCCTGCGGTTCGCTCGGAAAGCAGTTTAGTCAATAATTGTTGCGAGTGATGTATGCCGAGACTGTGGAGTCCAGTAATAAGGATTTGAACGCCTAACCGGTTCATAAGCAGACACAATGCTTTTACTGATTCCACAGAAACGAGCAGCCAATATTTGACTAACAGGCTTATAAATCATTCATATTGTCGAACATTAATCCGAGGCATGATATTAATTAAGAGAATACAGACGGCACCAGCAAAATTTAGTTCGATTTAGCAAAAACATTTCGATGACACTAGCAAAAGTTCGATTTTGGCAATAATATATTTTCTCCTTGAGACATTGCCTCGATAATTCTATGTATGTTTTCTGCCTTGCGATTAGTCAGAGCGCTCGTATTCGACGTATAATTTAATTTTTATACGATTAAAACCCAAAAGTAGTTGAATTTAAAAAATTACGGATGGGTGAATTCTTTTCTTGCCGGTCGTTAACTATGGGCTTACGGGGCTATCTATCTGGTAAAACATGTTAGTTTCATTTTTTTGAGCTTTATCTTACATAATTATGTCGTTTGCAGGTAACGAAAAAGCGTTAAATTTTGGTTACTAAATCTTAGTTAAGTTTTGGCATTTTACGTACAAAAACGTACAAATGAGAATGAGTATAGGTTTTAGCGGGGCGCTAAACAAGGTGCTAATATGGTTTTGCATGGTATGCTGTTGGTCAATACAACCATTGGACGTCATACAGAATGACTTTGGAAATTTTAACTTTTTCAAAAAGCTAGGGCATGTATTACTTTCGGAAGTTTTCGGCATTGGACGTTTTTGTTTTTTATTGTCATTGGTTTAATGAAATTTAATACCTTAATTTATGAAAGTGTTTAAAATAACTATAACGCTGCCTTTAGAGGGACTAAGAGATCTGAATTCGGTCCTTGTAATAGCCACTGAGCGACACTTGCTCGGGATTTACCTCTATAACTTCCCTGCTCCTTCTCCACCGTGTCAAAATTTATAGGGGATGCAAGTAACCTGGTGACTCTCGGATTTACTTACAAGCCAACTAAGCGGCCTCCTGCCTGAGTACAGAGTACGACAAATGAGGGGAGCGGTCACTAGCACTGATGATTTTGCTTTATACTATTTATTCATACGTGGCGATTTTTATTCATGTGACAACATATGGCCCAACCATAATCTGAAATTGATTATATTTAATTGAAGCACCATTTAGGAAAACTACGCTTAGTTAGTAGAATGTAACGAGGAGGACAAGATGGATGTTGAATAAATGTGGATGAAATGAGGAGTGAGACTGACATCCTGTGATTTGAGCCCTTCAAGGCAGAAGAAGCCAAGAGCTGCTTCTGAAAAAACATAGTGCATTGGTTTTTGCTTATGAGTGTGGAGAGCGACGGGACTGATTTTTCGTACTATCGGCATAAACTTCCAATGAAAAATTTTGATGAATGAATCGGGTGAGTAGATGAATAAAATAACCTAAAAAATATCATATGTTGTGTAGAGCTGAGACATCAGTGACACCTCTGACCGCGGTCAGCCTTAACGATATTTTTGTGTGTTTATCGACTGTATATTGTGTAGTTACTAGAGAGTATTTCAAAACTATAATGTGGGTTTCCTTTCCAACAAAAACGGGCGCAATCAGGTAAGCTGCGAAAAGGATAGAGGGTAAAATTATGTACCTTGTTCAGTCAAAAATCTTGGGTGGAAATGGATCAAGAATGGACATGTAGGATTTTGTCTATAGGGCATATGACTAATATGTTGACAACCTATTTACCACCTTTGAAACCCGAACAAACAGAAGAGTTATAAAATTTAGGTTTGGTAACCAAGAATATCCCGAGGCTAGTTCCACAGTCCTGCTCGCGTATTCTGAGCTGCAGCTGAAAATTTTTGAGGCGCAATTGGTTTATTGTTTGCACCGGATGTCATGAAAATTTTGGTTCCTCAGAAACAAATGGAAGTTATTGGCAAAAAAAAAAAAAAAAAAAAAAAAAAAAAAACCTGACACGTGCAGTATATGTAACAGCTCGCGGAAAATAAGTGCAAAATAATTGATGAAAATTACGATTGATTTCGATTTAAACGAAAGTTTCGATCGTTACCATTTTGGCACAGTTAGATAAAATGTCATAATGTAAAAATTGATTATTTTCGATTATGTAAAATTTCGGCGCTTTCGATTTTGATCCATTAAAATTAAAGAAATTTCGATCGTTTTCTATTGACTTAGTTTTGGCGCGACTGTTTATAGTTAGCCTCTCCTGCAGTGTTACTAAAAATGCAGAATACGACGAACATTTGGAACGTGCAAGCTCTCAAAAGATTTCAAAATGGAGTGGCGGGTTACATTAATTTTATTATAACCTCACCAGTAATTTTGTTCGTGTTTGTCAGTAAAAAAGCTGGGACGTGCGCACCACGCCCAACCGGAAAGCGACGCCCTGCTGCACAACTAAGAATAGAGATCTAATTCTAGTCGCAACAACGTATTTAATTTTAGCGAAAACGTGATGCTTCTTCGAAAGGCTCACGCAATAAACTTATCGATTTGTCTAGACGATCCTTCCCGGAAACGACCGTATATGTAACGCCAGAGTTTGTCGAAGAGTTTACGAATTTTTGGACATTATGGGTTTATCCTGAAAATCAAGGTTTACTAATACCTACCTAACAGTGCTCACCGGAAATGATTCTGTTCGAAAATGAAATGTTTAACGCACTTTTTAAATTTGTTTGGAGAAAAATGAATTAAATTTCCTTTTTAGTTTGAAACAGAAGATTTATGGCGAGATGAAGTTATTAATCGGAAGCACGGAAAAAGACGAAACCTGGTTTTTGGATGTTTATGGAGAGCAATCACTGTTTTCAAAAATGGTAGTAAACGTTGATTTGGCGTTATTTCTTATCACAATTAGTAGTGTTTTCGAGAGTAATTTAGAGAAGGGATCCCGAAAAATGTGGTATTCTGGGAAAATCCGTTTTTCCTTCATGCCCGCTAAAAATAAAGCGCCCCAAGTTGACGCATAAAAGAGTCATGGCCAAAAATAGTGCAATCGAAATCGCAATCGACAAATTTCGGTTAGTCGCAATCAAAACGAAATTACGTTTAATCGAAATTCTACAAATTTAAATTTAATTGCGCTAAAATCGAAATCGAAGGAAATGGACATCGATCTCTTGCTTAATCGATGAAATTATTTTGCATTTATTTCTGGCCGTGCTGTATATACAATATTATTTAAATTCTCAAATTTCATTGTGAAGCTAAAAATTGCTAGGATTGCTTTTAACCTCAACGGAGACTATTTCAACGCTTCGGGTACTATTTATTAACTTTATTTTTGGGTTTTTTTGTTTTTGTTCGTTTGTTTGTATTGATTTTTCTTATTTTTTCAGCTCCTGAAATCGTCAACTACGACTGTCTTTCGATCGCAACCGATATGTGGGCCATTGGCGTTATCACTTACATTCTGTTAGTTTACACTTTAAAAAAATATTTTTTCGGTCATTACATACCACAATTTCGGCATTGTGACTATTAATTGTTTGTTTAGCTGGTCCACAAGTCATTGTAAGTAGAAGTATGCTTAAGCCAGTGTAGAAACTGTTGGATTAATGTAAAGAGGTAATATACGTATTTGATAATTTGTTGGTATCTAAACGTAGAAAAAAAGCTACTTGTGATGCTTTCTGTTCTTTTTGCTGATTATTTTTCTATAAGTGTAAAGATTCTTTTTTTGCGAACCTGATATTTCCCGAATATCAGGTATTTTTTGCGAACCCGATATATTATGGTGTCTCATAAGTTACGAGGTGCGAGACTGTCATAATATACTTTATAAATATCTACGCATAACAAAATGTCTGATACTCCAATTAATTTGGCTGATCGAACAACTGCAGTAAGACTGTATTCAGTAAGTTAACCAAAATAACCGTGATGTGCTACAAGGGTCCCGGCATTCGTCTTCACAGCCACATATCGTAAAACTATTTCTTCAATTAACACAAGGTTTGATATAACAGGTTCTGTAATTGACTGCCCGAACAGGAAGAGCACTGACGGCATCTGGTGATGCTGCAATAGCTGATATTTCCTATCATTTTGTCAATAGTCTGGCAAATTCAATTCGACGTTTTGCTGATGTAACCAGCATCAGCAAATCGACTGTTTTCCGAATTTATTGTTAAAAGTCTAAGTCTAAAACTTTTTACACCGACGTTCATTCGTGCTCTGAATGAGGATCATTGTGATCGAATGTTGAATTATGTGAAAAATGGCTGCCGCGTCTCGGCGATGATCCGGACTTCGCGGACGGAGTCATTTGGTCTGACGACGGCAATTTTAAACTGAACGGCCACGTTAATCGGCATAATTGTATTTATAGGCATGCAAAAACCCTCCTAACACTATCGAACACCATATGAATACCTCTCATCTGACAGTATGATTCGGCGTGTGGTCTGATAGATTTTTGGGACCGTTTTTTGCAGTCGTGGTGCTGTGAATTCAGACAGCTATCTAATAATGCTGCGAAATACATTATATCCTAATATTCAATTTAATGGGATGCTGAGGCCCTGTGGAATATTCTGCTCGTTCCACTGACCTTAACCCTCCTGGGTTTTTTCTGTGCGGAGTATACAAACGCAAATCACACACACTGATGTGCCTGACAGAGGCTATATTAGAGGAGCTCTCCCTTCTGGACCTTCATTATGTTCTTAAAAGTGTGCCGAAGTGTTCGTTTTAGACAGCAAGAATGCATTGATCTTGAGGGCGCCCGCGTTCGCATTTAGGGAAAGTGTTATTCACCAAAAACCTAAGTTATATATTATGAGAGTATGAACGTGCATACCAAAATGTTTTTCGATACGTTTATTATTTGGCGTGCGGGATTACTTTAATGCTGGGTGTTACTTATTGGTCACCTTTTGTGTTGTGTGCAGTTACTATATAATTAAATGCAGAAGTTTATGTATGTACATTAAAGTTTTTGTTTCAAGTTTGTTGTGCTGAGTTCACTCTAGGTGTGTGTACACCACGGTTGTTGATCTGTTAATATCACGAACCCTATCGTTCGCATTTACATTTCTGCCATCGGTATTCGCATTTTGGTGAACGCAGACAATCGTGCGAATATGAAATATGCGCGTACATAAATTCCATTCCTACATTGTAGAGCGGATATGCTGACTCAGTCAGGAATGTTTTCGGTCTAAGTGTATGTATATTGTAGTATACGGAAAAAACGCGATTAGTAATCGCGTTTTCTCGTGTACTGGGTCAGAAGAATGCGATGTTTTGTCGCGAAATATTGACCGCGTTCCGCATCTACATGTTGCTATATCACCAATCTTTGTTCGCGTACAGTCATAGCGTTTACGATCCTTAACTGACGTGACAAAAGAACAATTCAAGTGCACGCATCTAAAGTGGACTCACGCATTAATGTTAGTGTTTTGTATTCATCACAGCGTAGAAGATATTAAAGGTATCCAAGTTATGTTCGGATGTTGGTGCTGATTTTCCAATTTCCTAGCATCAGTAGCCAGAGTATCCGAATCACAAGCCTTAAAGAGATAGTTTCGACACGGAAGCGCTGTTTACGTTCCGGACATACTCGTATCAATTTAACACGTGAGAAACCTGCAGCAGTGTGGCCTCAGTCTCTTGTCCGAGAAGGTTATGCACATACGAAAGTCGTAACGCAGTGCGATACTTACGCCGATGTCCACTGCTCCACACGGCCTCGTACAAAACATACTGTGATAAATCGCCCAACTGTATGTTGCGTGTTACCTCATAGTGTAACACTCCTCACAAGTATTACAAGCAGCTCGAGAATTGGCAGGCCATCAACAGTCATTGAAAACGAGGGCTTATTATTGTTCCAGATCTCAGAATTACTCTTGTGCTCTGCATTCGCGAAAAAATTTTCCAGGAGGCGTGAACCGGGGTGGTGACCCTGGTTCGGAGCCAGGTGGAGCCTAATTTGCCAAGGGGCATTTTAAAACGCTTTTAACTTTTTCGATGCACTGAAAAAACGATTTTGACAAAATTTACAAAATTTTTAGGTTCAAGACGGAATTTTAGTACAAAGTTTGATCAAATTTTATGTCGTTTGGGAATGTTTTTGCCGAGCGGAAACAAAAATTTTTGCCAAGATTCGTTGAACCGGCGGGAGCCCAAAATTGTACCAAGGGGCACGAACCTAAGCTCCATCGTTTTTGCCAGGGGTACTGGAAAATTCCAGGCCACCCTACAACCCTCCCAATTTGGAGAATCCAGATTGTTTTTCCTGAGGTTTTTCATGTTCTGGATATTTTTATGCATGATTCATGTTTCAGAAATACGTCCCGCCATTCCGTTTAAGAAACTCAGGAACTTCAGAGCAAATTTTTAATGATTAATACTAATAGTGTAGCGCGGCTGTTGATGAAAATTATCGCTTTTTTATTTTTTTCAGCTTAAGCGGGGCGTCGCCGTTCCTTGGCGCCGATCGCGATGAAACGTTTTGCAACATTACCGCGGTCAATTTCGAGTTTGACGAATGCTATTTTCAAAACACGTCAAGCTTAGCAAAGGACTTTATACATCGGCTTTTCGTCAAAGATCCAAAGTAAGTGAAGCCTAAAAGTGGATCGATTTTTTTTTTCATTTATTTTTGCTACAAAAAATGGCTTTAGAATGTTTGCTACTCTTGAACTCTGTTTCTGTTTCTTTCTTGAACTACTGTTTGAACTCTGTTTCTGAAGCTGAATTTAAAAGTCGTCAAAGAAAGAGACAGCAACAATATCGGTGACGAAACGATTGTTAGTTTTCACATGGGTGGTTGATTGTTTTGTTTTTTTTTGGTGTTTTTTTTGTGGGTTTTTTTTTTTTTTTGTGTGGTTTGGTTTGTTTTTTTTTTTTTTTTTTTTTTGTTTTTTTTTTTGTTTTTTTTGGTTTGTTTTTTTTTTTTTTTTTTTTTTTTTTTTGGTGTTGTTGTTTTTTTTTGTGGCTGTTTATGTTTTTGTTGGGTTGGGGTTGGTGGTGATGCTGTGTCGTTTTGGTCTGCTGTTTTTTTTGTTGATTTATGGCGCTTCTTTGGTTCTTTGTTCGTTTTTCGTGCGTTTTCGTCGTCTGTGTGTTTTTTTGTTGGTGGTTTGTTTGGTTTTTTTCTTGTTGTTGTTTTTGTTGTTTTGTGTTTTGTTTTTTTTTTTTTTTTTTGTTTGTGTGTTTTTTGGTTCGCTGCCTTTTTGGATTTGTTGGATTTTTTTTCCTCTTCTTCTGTTTTTTTTTTTTTTTTTTTTTTTTTTTGTTTTTTTTTTTTTTGTGCTTTTGTTTGTGTTTTGGTTCTGTTTTTCTTTTTTGGGGGGGATCTTTTGTTTGCTTTTTTTTTGTTTTCTTTTGTGTTTGTTTTTGCTCTCTGCTTGGTTGTTTGGTTTGCCTTGCTTGCTCGGGCGTGTGGTGCTTTTTTTTTGTTTGTGGGGGTTTTTTTTTTTTGTGGTGGGTGTGGTTTGCTTTTTGTTTTGGTTGCTTTTGGTGGGTGTTGTTTTTTTTGGTTTGTTTTTTTTTTTTTTTGTTGTGTTGGGGTTTTTTTTTTGTTTTTTGTGTTTTTTTTTTTTTTTTTTTTTTTTTTGTTTTTTTTTTTTTTTTTTATTTTCAACTTGTCATTGGAGCTGATTGTGAGCAGAGTGCGACACATTTCACCGTTAGCGTGTACCGGCGTCTCCGCAGGATCAAAATTTTTACCTGGGGGATTTGAGCTGGAGGCCCCCATGTCTAACTAAAGTGAAAATAGATATGCCTTTGGTGAATTACACCCAACTTACTTGGGGGGCCCCATAACCCAGCTCAACTCTGGGTGTTATTATAATTGCATTTTTCGTGTTCTTAAGCATTTACAGCATTTTTTATCGTTGTTTTGTTGAAAATGCGTATCTATGCCGGCTACACTTCGTTTTAATAGGATTTTGTCATAAATAGTCTATATATAAGTAGTAATAACGAGTTTTGTTATAACCGTTTCTTGTTACGACGATCTTTTTCGTGTAACATGAAAATACCTGCGAGTGCTGTGTGTGTGGGTGGGTGACTCGGGGGGAAACCATAATTTACCTGGAGGAACTCTGAAAATCTTGGGGCCCTTGCCAATCTGTGGACAGGCCAAATGCAACATGTCGAGCATACTTCCAATATTGCTTCATACAGGTGCATACCTGGATATTCAAAATTTTGCAGTTGCCGCATCTGTTTTACTTTGTATGTCAGCTTCCCTTATAATCTTGTTAAATCCCGCTAAACCTAAACAATTGGTACACTGGCAATCAAACAGTGGACATTCTGCATACCCTGTAGACAATGCCGACCAATACACCATAGGACCTTTAGTAGAATAT
>JASANE010029080.1:0-11374 GCA_030248225.1 Trileptium ribeirensis | reverse complement strand
CTAAATCAAACAAGGGTCAATAACCCTCTAATTGACCCGACGCAGCCGTAAAACTAGATCAACAACAGTAGCCATTTTGCTTCTATGAATATTTTAATTATTGCTGGCGCTAACCGTACTATAAAGAAAAACTAGAAAAAGAACAAACACGCATGTTACAACAGCGAAACAGGGCGCCAAATGCTAACCGATAGTTAAATAATGGTTATGCAAGTTCCAACAAACGTACTACTGAAGAGGATTAACGAACAGAAGTGATGACACAATATACAATATATAGGTTAGGTACGTACGTACGTAAAAAAGAAGGAGAGACAAGAAATGTCAGGCGGAATTCACCAGATTTTCCTAAGACTGTTATACTAGAGGTTAATTATGCCAAAGATACAGGTACGTCTCATAGATCCATACAACAATCACAAGTTCAGTAGTAGTGCGGTAACGGCCCATGATACAAAGAACGGAATACGGTACGTTCGAATGACACTGCAGCAGGTGCAAATAACCCCAATATTTGTTGTACTCCTATACCCTGAGAATCTATTTCAAAAGTTCAAATTTTTGCAGTCCTGAATGAACTTTTTGATCCATCTTGCTCTAGGTTTTCATGTCAATTAATTTAGACAAAATCCAAACGCTCACTTTCAGGTCAGGATGGGTCACTGCCAATAACGTGTTTATAATACGCATTCCGATGCAGGAAATTTTGAATGGAAAATTAGAATCGATTCACCTGCAAAGCGTGCAGCATCAAAGTCGATTGGATCAACAGGAACAAAAATATTGTTACCGGTTTCTGAATATATGGAAAGTGCGAAATGTGTCCGACGTGCACGATTAACAATTTCAGCACGGTGAAGGATTTGCTCAGTAACATAACCTGCTTGACAGCGGTTAAATGAATTAGCAAAACGGACACGAAAATATTTTTAATAATATATTATATATATGCCAACTCCAACCTCAGCTCAGTGATGACCTATTTCTTTGTTTACCCGTTTTCGTCTTACACGCGTGCACTACCTGAACCAATTGCGTGCAGTGCAAGGTTTAGGTTCTACTTGAAGTATCCGTACAATAGACGCGAATCTGATTTTTTTATTCTAAGCATTCTTAGAAACCTCATTTCCTAAAAAATCATCACCAGCTGACACAAGGCCTAGCTTTCCAAACATGGAACTTAACAATTTTTGTGTCTACTGGAGAATTTGGTATTAATTTAGAAAATTTGCCAAGAAAATACTAGATCGAGCCTATCCACGAAAAAATTTGAAAATGAGTATAATTTAGGTATTCCGAAAAGTCTCCTAATGGTCAAACAAACTGTAAATCAACGGGTACTTTTCCTGAAGTTGACATTCGTTAAAAACGCACCATTCGCCACAATATGGTTCAAACTTTAGTTGATGAAACTAAGTTTTAGATGTTGACAGAATTCCTAATGGATGCTTTCTGTTCGAAAGAGATGGGGTTAGAAACATTTTTAAAGACAGAAACGATCCTAATCAGGTCCTCACTAAACTTTAAACCGATTTTAGGAACCATTATACGAATACTATAGTGACGTTGATGCGACACATCTTAAAAGATCCACTGGGGTTATTAATCACTATCTAGTAAGTGCATATGAAATGACCATATACAGATAATATTATTAAGTTAAATGATGACTATGGTACAGATTAGTAATCTAACTATAGAATTTTAATGTATTTAATGAACTGATTCATCTAGTGAATTTAGAACTAGACAAGATAGTTTAGTCAATAGAAGAATCATTTGGAAGAACTTGTTACCGAGTCATGTTGAAGGAATTTAAATAAGTGAATATACAGCACCGCCAAAAATGACGGTCGTTGTTGCCACTCGCTCAGACTGCTGTGGACTGCTCGAAATAAATTTGTTTTCTAAAAGTAGAATTTCCTATTCATTTTAATAGTTGCGAAATCGAGCGAGCCACTTGCTCGCGCACCGCCAGAACTCGCTCGCGACTCGCTCGAACTCGCTCGCTCGAAATGCGACGGTCATTTTTGGTGAGTACTGTAGTAGTTCAAATAAGATAGTTGATCCAACAAGTTAAATACAATCGTTGGAGCGATTGATTCAAGAATTCAAATGAAGATGACCGAGTGAAGCAAGAAGTAAGGCTAGTGAAATAAATCATAGTGAAATCGATGTTAGATCGGAGCAGATTTTGAAATTTCAGGAACAGAAGACGTTGATAATGGTCCGAGTATCGAATCTAGTAATGAAATGAAGATGAAGAAGAAATTCAAGTTGAACAAAGTCTCTGGTGTTCAACTAAATGTTTATATAACTATTATTTACAGTTCCGAAGTTCTCTAACAAGAACGTGCCAGGGAACATGTTGAATTCCTACCTAAGACATTTGACTTAGAAGGCTCTACATTCGGAGCTACAGTAACAAGTTCAACAGATTTGTATTGTTACCTAATTGTACATCCCTGACTCATTATTGATTCACCTAAGTTACCCGGAGGTATGCTTGGCGCTCCTTCCCATAGGATCCTCCATTCGCGCGGAAACATTTCTTAACTGATTATCAGATTCATCTAAATTACCCGCAAGCATGCTTGGCACTCCTTTGATGGGGATCCTCCATCCCACGTTTCAAAAATTTCGGCAACTTCTCGGTAACCCTCATCATCCTCACAAATTTCTTCGTCTCGAATCGATTCTTCATTACTTGCTCAATTCTTCGTTAATATTATTTTCAGCTACTAAGTTAGCTGTACTGGCTTGAATATGTTTGTTTGTGTGGCGTTGGCAATCGCATATTCCTGCCGAGTTCCACTCGTGCGGAGGCGGTGTACTCGGCCTATGGTAACAGGATCTATAGGGATCTTGCTAGTTAGACTAAAATTCTTCTTCATCTTCATTTTCATTATGAGATTCGATACTACGACCATTATCAACGTCTTTTGCTCCTGAAATTTCAAAATCTGTTGCGATCTGAGCATCAATTTCACCAACCACTTCTTTTCATTTTCACGAGCCTTACTACTTTGCTCTAACTCTAACCATCTCATTTGAATTACTTGAATCAATTCGCTCCAACGATTGTATTTAACTTGTTCAAATCAACTATGTTATTTGTACTACTACAGCACCGCCAGAAATGACCGTTGCATTTCGAGCGAGCGAGCTTGAGCGAGTCGTGAGCGAGTATCGAGCCAGTTGCGAGCGAGTGGCTCGCTCGAGATTTCGAAACTTTTGAAATTAATAATAAATTCTATTTTTAGAACAAATTTAATGTGAGAGAGTCGCGAGCGAGTCTCTAGCGAGTCGCGAGCGAGCGACAGTCATTTTTGGCGGGTGCTGTATATTTCACTTGCTATTTTAAATCCTCTAACATGACTCGGTCCAACAAGTTCTTTCAAATAAACTACTTTATCTGGCTCAACTATTTTATTCTCATCTACTGAAATTCTACACCAGTATCTATCTTGTTTACTAAAATCATCTAAAATTCTATAAGTTAGATTACTAATCTGTACCATAGTCGTCATTTAACTTAAATAATATTATCTGTATATGGTCATTTAAGGTATGCACTTCTAAGATAGTGGTAATAACCCATTTATCTTTTAAAGATGTGTCGCATCTACGTCGCTTATAGTATTTCAGTAAATGAGCCTATGAAATAGGTTTAAACTCCGTGAGGACCTGTGAAGTTCAGGTTGTTTTCTGTTTTTAAAATATTTTTAACCCAGTCTCTTTGGGAATAAAGCATTCCAGTACAAAATTTATGCGACATTGTCAAACTTAGTTTGTATTTACTAAAGTTCAAACCATATTGTGGCCGATGGTGTCGCGTTTTAACGAATGGGCTAGGGAAGTACCCCCGTTGAGTTAATTTGTTTTGAGCCATTAGGAGACTTCGAATCCTAAATTATACTCATTTTTAGGAGTTTTGTGGATCAGGTTTATCTAGTATCTTCGCAAATTTTCTAAATTAATACCAAATTCTCCAGTAACACAAAGTATTAAGTTCCCATGTTTGGAAAGCTAGGCCTTGTGTAAGCTAGTGATAATTTTTTTAGGAAATGTCGGTTTCTAGAGAATCTTAAGAAATAAAAAAATCGGTCGCGGTCTATTTGTACCGGGATCTACGAGTCGAATTAAGGTATTTGCACTGCACGCCGATTGGTTTACAGTAGTGCACGCGTGTAAAGACGAAAACGGGTAAACAAAAGAGAAATAGGTCATCACTGAGCTGAGGTTGAGAATTGGCATATATATAATATATTATTAAAATATTTTCGTGTGTCAATTTTGCTAATTGCATTTAACCGCTGTCAAGCAGGGGTTATGTTACTGGGCGAATCCTTCACGCCCGTGCTGAAATTGTTAATCGTGCACGTCGGACACACATCGCACTTTCCATATATCTTCGGAACCGGTAACGATATTTTTGTTCCCTGTTAATTTAAATGACTTTTGCCGTATTGCACGCTTTGCCAGTCAAATCGATATCTAATTTCCATTCAAAATTTCCTGCATATGGAACTGCGTATTATAAACACGTTATTGGCAGTGACCCATCCTGACCTGAAAGTGAGCGTTTGGATTTTGTCTAATTAATTGACATGAAACATTTACCTAGGAGCAAGATGGATCAAAAAGTTCATTCCAACTGCAAAAGATTTGAACTTTTGAAATAGATTCTCAGGGTATAGGAGATTACAACAAATATTGTGAGTTATTGTGCACCTGCTGTCATGTCATTCGAACGTACCGTATTTCGTTCTTTATTGTAGTGAGCCGTACCGCACTACTCTGAACTATTGATTGTTGTATGGATCTATGAAGTAGTGCCTGTATACTTTGGCATAATTAACCTCTAGTATAACAGTCTTAGGAAAATATAAGCAGTGGAATTGCACCCTGACATTCTTGTCTCTCCTTCTTTTTTTCGTTGCGTACGTACCTGAGCCTAGTATATTGTATATTGTGTCATCACTTCTGTTCGTTAATCATTACTTACGAGTAGTCTTCAGCTTGTCTGAAACTGCCAGTTGGCATTCTTGAGCTATCAGTTAGCATTTGGCGCCCTGTTAGCTGTATTGTTAGGCATGCGTGTTTGTTTTCTCATTTTTTCTTATAGTACGGTTAGCGCAGCCGTCATTGGAGTGTTCGTAGAAGCAAAACGTTACTGTTGTTGATCTAGTTTACGGCTGCGTAGGGTCGATTAGGAGGGTTATGACCCCTTGTTTGATTTAATACAATTTCCTGCGTGAACAGCGCACTCATGTTGTATTGTTTGTACCATTTCCATTACTGATGTACATTAGTGTTTTCGAATGTATTACCGCATTGCGTTACCTCATAACCGGATGTGTATCCGATTTGCTTGTCATTAAAGATTATCGAAAAATCCATTGCGTCCCTGCGTTGATTGGTGAGATATGTAGCGGTATGTATCACAGGGGTTTGATATTGTCGCCCCAGTCGCCGAACTGCGTTCAATTCTTGACGTCGGAAAGGTGACAAGTCTTAGTGTAATTCGCTGGTAAATTAGCGTGTACGACTGAAGTGCGGAATTTGAATGCGAGAGCTCCAAATGTCCAACGTCGACGAGGATTCGGAGAACCACACCCTGAATTTTGTAGCGGGAACGATCTGACTTTAAATGTCTAGAGTTTGTCGGACCCTAGTGGCGGCCACCGTGGCTATGATTTAATTTAGCAGAATTTGTATTTTTCAATCCCAACGATGTAGTCAAATGATACTTCTAGCTGAGACCAAGATAGGGAATAACTGTATGGTCTCGTTGGCCTGCTAGCAGATGACGGAGCCAACCCCATGGGGACCTCAAAGGTAGTACCACGTAGGCGACGTGTACAACCAATTCGGCCGAATTCGAACACGTCCCGTGAAGGTTCTGCAGCTAGCTAAGTTCTAGGACTCCAATGCTGATGGTCCAAAATGAGCACTTTAGGTCCACCCATGAGGTTACGATACCTGTGGTCGCAAGGGCATCTCGTTTGGAAGTGCGTGACGCAGCAGCACCACATCAATTACATATGTAACACGTAAAAATAAAGCTTACAACAAAAAACAACAGTTTTAACATTATCGTATATTTCAGGCAGATATGTTAAAAAATATGAGTTTATGACAAAGTATTTGGGTTAGTTGTACTTCTGTTGTTAAAATTACACATTTTGGGTAAGGTAATAAGCATTTTCATTTTTTAAAATGTTAATTACGCATTTGGAAAAATGGTATACCCGTCGCGGACGTCCATCCAAAGCCGCAAAACAAAGTTTGGGCCATGAAACAACGATTGGAGAGAGCCTAATCTTGCGCTCACCAGGTTTCTCATTCATGTAAAATTACAGTATTTCTTCCGCGTAAAAGATGGTCGGGTCAGAAAAAACGTTCCGGAAATAAGTTATTGGCCGTATCTCAGCAACCCGTCCATATATTTCAGCCAAACCTGGTTCAATTTTTGGAGCAACTAAGGCTCTACACGACTGTATGAATACTTTTCTAGGCTTTAGGAATACGGTCCAGGAGATCCGACATACACAAAAATGGTTATATCTCCATATAAGATGGATTTGCTAGGCTTATTTTGTAAAATAATTTATGTTGCTGCGTACGAGTGTTGTTACGTGGAATACATACATATTTTAGAGTTGTGTGTACAACATAGGTTTCGAACACGGGCACATAAGACGCTAAGTCACAAAACTTATTCGTGGGTTCGGATAAGGATCTCAATTGGTTTTTATAAGGTCCCATGAGACCTAAGTATACAGAAAAACTGAAAGATATTAACAGATGGAGATCTATTATATAATGTATTATTGGGGTCATGATAATGAGCGATTGAAGATTATTGTGGCTTGGTTACGGTAGTTATCTATTTTCTGGGTTTGGTTCTACATGGGATTAAGACGGTTTCAGGAGCGAAATAAACGAGCGAGCTATAGTGAAAATTTCTTTTTTTTTGTCGGTGTCATTCGTAACTCATCTTCGAGCGGATAGAGATTTCGATAAATTTTTTTGTTCAATAGCAGAAGTTATGACAATGTGCCTTTAGCTGAACAACATTATTACTTGAAAGGGAACTTCTCCGGTCCATTTTCCGGGTCAAAAATGAGCAAAAATAAGGTTTTAAGCATTCTTTCTCATATGATCATCTGGGTACCAGTGCGTTTAGCTAATATGTTGCGTCGAAAGGCGGAGGCCTCCTTATCAGAATCAGTGCTCAGTGAGAGCTACAACTTAGCAGATCAACGCTTTTTCGTGGGATCACACCCTCGGTCGCTATGGGCACGAATATAGTTGGTGAACCCTTTGCAAGAAACATAGATTTGTTCAAATGTCGACGTGCTAATAGGTGTTTTTGTCTTACATCGAATGTGTATTACGTTATCAAGCACGCTGAATACGCTGGTTTTGCTATCTGGTCCAACTTGAGTATTATACTTGTTCAGGTGTTTCAATGGTTTTGCGGCCGACTAACCCGATTTCCAAATGTAGTCTGTCTTCATTTGTTTGGTTATGTATTTTGTGCCCGAATATCGTTGGTGAACCCTGTGAAAGAAGATATTTGAAATTTCGACATGCTATTGCTTGTTTTTACCTTACAACAAGTGTATGTTAGGTTATCATGCACGCTGAATACGGTGCTTTTGAAGCACAACTTAACTATTATACCTATTAAGGTGTTTCAATTGTTTGCGGCCGACGAACCCGATTTTCAAAGATGTCGTCTGTCTTCATTTGTTTAGTTTTGTATTCCGTGCCGTGCCCAGACTTCTCTGTAGGGGTGGTTTACGTTAAAATTGGTACAAATTCCGAAAAAGCGTGGAAATTTTTTCCGATAATAGTTCCGGGTGTGCGATTTTTTTCACTACGGGTGGCCGCGAAGTATTGTACTTAGGGCTTCGCTCACCGAAGGTGCAATATTTTTCTAGACAATCTGCGGAACATTTTACAAAAATATCTGGGGCAGCGATATTTGGCCTTCTTGAATTTTTCAAGGGGGGGGGTTGCGGCTGCTCTGTTCCATGCAGGGCACCCGAAATGGTCTATGCATACGATATGATGGTCTTAGTTTTGTAGAACCGAACGAAAATGCCGCAGACGTTGTAGTAAATGTCGTCTCTGATGTTGTCAGAGTTGACGATATTGCTATCGTCGTGGCAGAAATCAATGCAGGCAATAGAAATAAAGAAACTGATGGGCTATGGTCATTTACTACCTTTAAAGTAAGGCAAAAAAACTCAAAATATTTTCATTAATATCGAACATATATTGCAAATATGCTGCACATTGTTTTGACACCAGGGACACGAACTGCTCTTGTCGGCCGTTATACTCAAATACGGGAGCAGTTATTTTTAAAACACCATGAAGCATAGAATACTATAATCATGGTTTTTAACACACAGCCTACATTTTTGAAATCTGGTTCATCGACCCTAAACCCAATGATAATCTAAAAAAGGCATCAAATATTCGTTATGGATTCTACAGAAACAACCATCATATCGTATGCATAGACCATTTCTGGTGCCCTGCATGGAACAGAGCAGCCGCAACCCCCCCCCTCTAAAAATTCAAGAAGGCCAAATATCGCTGCCCCAGATATTTTTGTAAAATGTTCCGCAGATTGTCTAGAAAAAATATTGCACCTTCGGTGAGCGAAGCCCTAATACAAATACTCCGCGGCCACCCGTAGTGAAAAAATCGCACACCCGGGACTATTATCGGAAAAAATTTCCACGCTTTTTCGGAATTTGTACCAATTTTAAGCGTAAACCACCCCTACAGAGAAGTCTTGGCACGGCACGGAATACAAAACTAAACAAAATAAAGACAGACTACACTTTGAAAATCGGGTTCGTCGGCCGCAAACAGATTGAAAAAACCTTAATCAGGTATAATAGTTTCCTTGTTCTTCAAAAGCACAGTACTTAGCATAGTCCATGATAACCTAACATACACTTGTTGTAAGGTAAAAACAAGCAATAGCATGTCGAAATTTCAAATATCTTCTTTCACAGGGTTCACCAACCATATTCGGGCACAAAATACATAACCAAACAAATGAAGACAGGCTAGATTTGGAAATCGGGTTAGTCGGCCGCAAAACCATTGAAACACCTGAACAAGTATAAATACTCAAGTTGGACCGATAGCAGAAACCAGCGTATTCAGCGCGCTTGATAACGTAATACACATTCGATGTAAGACAAAAACACCTATTAGCACGTCGACATTTGAACAAATCTATGTTTCTTGCAAAGGGTTCACCAACTATATTCGTGCCCATAGCGACCGAGGGTGTGATCCCACGAAAAAGCGTTGATCTGCTAAGTTGTAGCTCTCACTGAGCACTGATTCTGATAAGGAGGCCTCCGCCTTTCGACGCAACATATTAGCTGAAACGCACTGGTACCCAGATGATCATATGAGAAAGAATGCTTAAAACCTTATTTTTGCTCATTTTTGACCCGGAAAATGGACCGGAGAAGTTCCCTTTCAAGTAATAATGTTGTTCAGCTAAAGGCACATTGTCATAACTTTTGCTATTGAACAAAAAAATTTATCGAAATCTCTATCCGCTCGAAGATGAGTTACGAATGACACCGACAAAAAAAAAGAAATTTTCACTATAGCTCGCTCGTTTATTTCGCTCCTGAAACCGTCTTAATCCCATGTAGAACCAAACCCAGAAAATAGATAACTACCGTAACCAAGCCACAATAATCTTCAATCGCTCATTATCATGACCCCAATAATACATTATATAATAGATCTCCATCTGTTAATATCTTTCAGTTTTTCTGTATACTTAGGTCTCATGGGACCTTATAAAAACCAATTGAGATCCTTATCCGAACCCACGAATAAGTTTTGTGACTTAGCGTCTTATGTGCCCGTGTTCGAAACCTATGTTGTACACACAACTCTAAAATATGTATGTATTCCACGTAACAACACTCGTACGCAGCAACATAAATTATTTTACAAAATAAGCCTAGCAAATCCATCTTATATGGAGATATAACCATTTTTGTGTATGTCGGATCTCCTGGACCGTATTCCTAAAGCCTAGAAAAGTATTCATACAGTCGTGTATAGCCATATTTTCTCCAAAAATTTAACCAGGTTTGGCTGAAATATATTGACGGGTTGCTGAGATACAGCCAATAACTTATTTCCGGAACGTTTTTTCTGACCCGACCATCTTTTACGCGGAAGAAATACTGTAATTTTACATGAATGAGAAACCTGGTGAGCGCAAGATTAGGCTCTCTCCAATCGTTGTTTCATGGCCCAAACTTTGTTTTGCGGCTTTGGATGGACGTCCGCGACGGGTATACCATTTTTCCAAATGCGTAATTAACATTTTAAAAAATGAAAATGCTTATTACCTTACCCAAAATGTGTAATTTTAACAACAGAAGTACAACTAACCCAAATACTTTGTCATAAACTCATATTTTTTAACATATCTGCCTGAAATATACGATAATGTTAAAACTGTTGTTTTTTGTTGTAAGCTTTATTTTTACGTGTTACATATGTAATTGATGTGGTGCTGCTGCGTCACGCACTTCCAAACGAGATGCCCTTGCGACCACAGGTATCGTAACCTCATGGGTGGACCTAAAGTGCTCATTTTGGACCATCAGCATTGGAGTCCTAGAACTTAGCTAGCTGCAGAACCTTCACGGGACGTGTTCGAATTCGGCCGAATTGGTTGTACACGTCGCCTACGTGGTACTACCTTTGAGGTCCCCATGGGGTTGGCTCCGTCATCTGCTAGCAGGCCAACGAGACCATACAGTTATTCCCTATCTTGGTCTCAGCTAGAAGTATCATTTGACTACATCGTTGGGATTGAAAAATACAAATTCTGCTAAATTAAATCATAGCCACGGTGGCCGCCACTAGGGTCCGACAAACTCTAGACATTTAAAGTCAGATCGTTCCCACTGCAAAATTCTGTGGGTGATTCCCGAATCCTCGTCGACGTTGGACCTGTGGAGCCCTCGCACTTAAATTCGGCACTTCATTCGTACACGTTAATTTGCAAGCGAACTACGCTAAGACATGTGACCTTCCCGATGTCAAGAATTGAACGCAGTTCGGCGACTGGGGCGACAATATCAAACCCCTGTGATAACATCACCGCTACATATCTCGCCAACTGACGCAGGGACGCAATGGATTTTTCGATAATCTTTTAATGACAAGCAAATAGGATACACATTCCGGTTATGAGGTAACGCAATGCGGTAATACCATTCGAAAACACTAATGTCCTCGGTAATGGAAGTGGTACAAACAATACAACTTAGTGATGCCACTGTTCGCAGGAAATTGT